>OZ038482.1:69053515-69183515 GCA_964036315.1 Acanthosepion esculentum
GACCATGTGTGCATAAAACACAATTGATGCACACCACTTTAATATGGGGCAGATCAATGGTATTGTTAATCTTCAGTTGGTCCTAGTGGGTGTGAGGAGGACAGAACATGTCAAGAATCTTTGTCCATTCCCTGGCTTGTATCCACCAACAAGTAGTCAAAGTGATGTGTCCATGAGTGAGGACAGGAAAATCTTGGTAGATGCGTAAGATGAAGACAATGCACCCAAGTGTGGGAAGAAGGAAGGCTTGAAAGATTTACATGGACACCATACCCTTTTGGAAGAATCAGCTGAAAACAAACTGGTGGAGAATGTGTGATCCCCACTCTGGAGAAGTATGTGAAGGAAGAGATCCGCTTTGAGATGCCATGCACAGAATCAGTAGATCAGAAGATTCACATTCTCAATTACAAAAAAGGCACCAAATCCTGTGCATATTGGCTGAAGGAAAACATAAACAGACAGAAATGTGATGCCAGTTTTTAAACTTGTTACATCCAGTTTTCTGTTGGTAGTTTTTCTATTTGGGCTTTTGTCACATGTCAATAGAAATGCATGCAGTCAGGTAGATAGAGAGAAGAATTGGTGTCAGTGTTATTGTTAATTACATTCCCTTACAGTGTTTGACTCTGGGTTCTAGTCATTTCCTTTTGGTAAAAGTGTCACTAACCAAGAGCTTGTGCTAATTTGCATTGAACCTCTTATTATGACTTCAACCTTTTGTTATAGCATCAAATTCTGCTTATCAACTTTATTTGACACAGAATTCAAAGCTTGCACAAAAAATACAACTTCTGAGGATGGAAGCTAGTAGTTGAAGACAAAAAAACAAACCAATGAAAATGTGATAAAAAACAACAAATATAGAGATTTTGGTTTCCTAATGACAAATATAATTCTCATAAGACTCTGAAAGTCAAAATAACTCCAAATCCAAGCAGCAAATGTCAAGATAGACTTTGTGAAATAGTTGACTTGTTATTACACTCACATGACTGTTTGGTGACGGTTTTTGGTGGAGGAGGTAAGCCATTGAATGAATCTGGACTGAGGCAGAAATCTTTCTCAAGTGTCATCCATTCTGTTGGAGTTGGAGTTTGGGAAAGCCAGACAGCAACTGACAGCTGAACACGGTTACAGTCTCCTGGTACAGATGTTAGACTAAGGCTCAAAGGAATTACATACACAGTCTCTTCATAAAAGTAGGGTTTCTGTTTCTGTAGAGAGGAAAATAGGAGATAATTAAGAACTTGCAAAGTAAAGGAAGCATATATTCTAAGAATCGTTGAATGGGTTTCTGAAGAGATGTGAGCTTTGAAAGATTATCAAAAAAGTTTAAACAGGTGAGAGAATTTTTGCATTAAGTGACAAACATTTTATTTATTCAAAGAAATGGCAGATTGAAATTTACTATCCTTTAAAAGAAGCTTTTAAAGAACATTTTCCTATGTAAACCACAATGCAAAGTTATATTAAAACATTAGCATGGTGTTGCTAAAAGACAATTAATTTAGAACCAAGAGTTGCCTCTCTTGGCGAGTATAACATTTTTGTTTAATTTTTTTACAGTTTAATAACTGAACAAAGTATAAAAAATTTTATACTGTTTCCTATTTTTTAATTTAGTTACAGAATATGAATAATTTGGTAGAAGACAGCAATAGAATAATAAATGATTTACAACTAAATGTGCAAACCACCAATTATTGCACCTTTTTGTGTAGAGAACAAGACAAACTAAAAAGTAAAATTTATAAAATTAATTCCTAATTCAATAATTAAATTTTCTAAAGGTAATACTAATGAAACAGCAGATTTGGCTAAAAGATCACAAAAGAAATATCAGTAATGGTGTTCTAATCATCAAGAAAATATAATATTAGATCACTGTAAAAGTTTGTGCCTGATTTTTATTGTTAATATAAAATGATCGCAACTTGACACTATTGTTTGTTTTGGTATTGATTTCTGGTATGTTCTAGATTTAAACCTTGCATCATTCAAGCGTGAGTCAGATTTTGTTTGATTATGTTGATGTTTTGTCTACAAATGAATGATAGAGAATTAAAAGTTGCATTTTGTCATATTATGCTCTATGAATTAAAAAAAAAAAGGAGTAAGCTTTGGAAATCTGACAAAAAACATTCAGAATGTTTATTTGGGTCATGCTCCAGCTCTTCAGACAGTTAAAAAGTGGTTTGGTAGATTTTGTCAGGCTGATTTTAACCTAAACAATTAACCATGCTCCAAGGTGACCTTCCAACATCGATGAAGCTTGTCATCATGGAAAATAAACCAAAAATTTTGATGGAAGAGATTGAGTTTGAAAATCAATATCTTACCTGCCTTTTGCCATTTGAAGAGTAGAGATGAGTGGTTTAACCGAAAAAAAAATGCCTTTTTTTGGTTTCATTTTCACTGTGAAACCACATTGAAATTTACAAAACCAAAATCATTTGGTTTAGTGCTACCACTACTGAGTGATCATATCCAAAGAAACACTATTGAAAAAGACTTTTAGATATTAATAACATTAAATTTTATATTTATACCATTGTAAAAGAAAAAGATTGAACAAAAATATGTTAAAAACATTTGATTGACTAGTTTTAGGAAATAAATGTGAAATCTGTTTGTTTACAAAAGAAATGAAGAAAAAAAAGGAAATATGACTGATATGACACTAGGAAATCATAGAATGTTTTCAAACAGAGAATAAAGGAAAATACATGATGCCAGAAATCTATTTGTTTCAGTTTTCAAAAAAAAAAAAAAAAAAAAACTTTTTCTGGTAAAATTAAGTTAACAACAAGTAAACAGCAAGTAAAAATAAAAAAAATTGTTGCCAGTTTCATCTTAATGTTAAATTTTATGAAGTCAGATTTTTTGTAAGTGTAGTGGGATTGGTTGGGCTAATATTAATTAGCATAACCATACCACTATATAGGAGGAATATCTATAACTGGCGCAGGTGAGGTAAAGTTTCCGCAGTGTGTCGAACCAGTCGTTGTTGCCATCACCATTACCGAGCCCGACTTTAAAGTAGAATATGATGAGACCACTCGGAAGTGGACCACATCTTGGAAATGGGCTGGCAACCAACCTCCGGGTACGTTTAGAAATAGACTGGCAGAATATCCAGCTCCTGCACAAATTTGGGAGGAGTATGATCGGGAACTCCAGATGTGGATAGATAACGGCTGGCTGCTTTCTTACCCGTAGGAGGAGCTCAGACCCCCAAAGGGTTTAATCCCCCTCATGGCCGTTCTGCAGGAAAACAAACAGAAGGTTCGGCCTGTTATGGACTATCGGGAACTCAGTGAGTACGTTGACGCGTACGCAGCCAACGCAGATGTTTGTTCTCAAAAATTACGGGAATGGTGACAGCAAGGACCAAATGCTGCAGTGCTGAACCTACGCCGGGCCTATCTGCAGGTACACATCAACAAGTCCCTTTGGCCATTCCAAACAGTGGAAATTAAGGGACAAAGGTATTGTCTCACCCGCTTAGGATTTGGGTTCAATATTGCCCCTTTAATCATGCAGGCCATTGTTAATACCGTCTTGAGTCAGGACGAGATCGTCAGCGCAGCCTCCTCCTCTTATATTGACAACATTTTTGTAAATGAGAGTGTGTGTTCTGTGTTCCGCATCAAGGAAAATTTGGAGCAGTTTGGTCTGTCAAGTAAGACCCCGGAACGGCTAAGAATTGGCACACGCATGTTGGGATTGCATGTCTGGGAGGAGCAAGGAAAACTGCGATGGCGTTGTAGATGTGAACTTCCGGTAGTCCCTGATAGACTTACCCGTCGAATTGTCTTCTCGCTGTGCGGGAAGTTGTCTGGCCATTTTCCGGTATGAGGCTGGTTACGTGTCGCCACAGCATTTGTGAAGTGGAGGGCAAACACTGTAACCACTGGATGGGACGATGAAGTGCAGAACCCTTTTCTATCCCAGATGATAGACGACATTTTTAAGAAACTATCCCAGGACAATCCAGTGAAAGGTGACTGGTGTATCAGTGAGCAAAATGTGACCGTGGGTGGATGCAAGCTCCTTAGCCACCAGTGTGGTTGTGGAGAGCAATGGCACTGTGGCAGAAGACGCAAGCTGGCTCCGACCGGTGCACGAAGACAAGCACATCAACTTGGCTGAGCTCGATGCTGTGTTATGAGGTGTCAACCTTGCATTACAATGGAAGGCTAAAACCATTCATTCATTCAGACTCGGCATGTGTGCATCGCTGGGTAGCTGACACCCTGTCCGGACAGACGAGAGTGCACACCAAAGCAGCTTCTGAGCTGTTAATCAGACGTCGGCTAACCACACTCCAAGAGTTGGCCTTGGAATACGAGCTGGACATTGATGTAAAGCTTGTCAACTCTTACAACAATCGAGCCGACCAACTTACTAGAGTACCGCAGCGATGGTTACATGAAATGCGCAAAATGACGGAACCCAGAGAACCTATGTGCACTGTGGCTGAAGAGTGAGATGTTGCTCAAGTACGAGCCATTCATCAATCCAGTGGACACCCTGGTGTGAAGAGAACACTCTATTTTGTGAAGTTGATCGATCCAAGAGTAACAAAAGACAAGGTGCGGGCGGTGGTTAGGGGATGCAGGGAATGCCAGTCAATCGACATGGCCACAGTGCGTTGGAAGCCGGGCAGGCTTGATGTCGCGGAAAATTGGCACAGGGTTGCGATGGATGTAACCCATTTCGGACATCAACTATACCTGACACTGATAGACTGTGGCCCCAGTCGTTTTGCCATTTGGAAGCCCTTGCACCGCCAAGACTCTGCTAGCATCATCAAGCAGTTGGAAGTAGTGTTTTGTGAAAGAGGGCCGGCGATTGAGCTACTTACGGATAATGGCGCAGCGTTTTGTGGAGAGAGGTTTGCCGCTTTTGCAAAGATGTGGAATGTACAAGTACGATTTTGCTGTGCTCACGTACCATCGGGAATGGAATAGTTGAAAAATCCCATCGTACAATAAAGCGCATTGCGACGAGAACATGGTGTTCAGTTTTGGAAGCTGTATATTGGCACAACATTACTCCAAAGGACAATAAAACAGCTTCAACCTCACCGGCAAATGCAATCTACACCTACAAGTTCCGCATTAAGGGTATCAACGCAGCTTTGGTGCGTGACGACACAGTTGCCAGTCCTTATACGGTAGGAGAGACTGTCTGGGTGAAAAATCTGCATGGAAGGGGTACAACACAGTTCAACAAGGGTACAGTGACACAAATTAATAGTCCACACTCCGTCTCTGTTGATGGAATACTGCGCCACATAAAAGATGTGCGTCCAGCGTGCGGAAAGGATTATTCCATCAATGACCACGTTACTTCTTCAGATAGTGATGGGGCCCCGTTGGTGTATATAAAATCACCGGAAGAGTACACCCCAGAGAGTAGCGCACCTGATGAACCTATGCGGGATGAGCTCAGTGAGACGTCTGAAGAGAGCACCACTGAGGAAGCGCTGGGACCATACCACTGAGACGGAGCACCAGGCTCCACATTGCCATTTGTGTGATCTCGAGATCAGGGAGGAGTATAACGAGTATGCATGGAAGCAACCTCGAACTGTGTGTGTGTGTGTTTTCGCCAGGCACACCTTGGAGTACCATAATGGACTCGACCGAGGACTACAAGAAGGAGACGCACGAGTTGTTTGATGGTTTTTTGGGCGACAAAAGCCGTTGCAGTCAGTCGTCCATTTGTCGGCAACAGTCGTGGGTGCCGTTTGCTCATTTGGAAGAGTCGTACGTTCGTCGGTCAGTCATCCGTTTGTCCGCAGCAGTCGTGGGTGCCGTTTGCTCATTCGCTGTCATAAAGTGTTCGTTTGGAAGAGTCGTACGTTCGTTTCAGGTTCGCAAGAAGGTGTTCGATCAGGTGTAGCATCGCCGTGTGCGACAGTGTTTTTTTTTCCCTAATTCCTGTTCTTCCCACAATGAGTATACTTAGAAATGCAGGAATGACTTTAAACGAGGATAGAAATTCATGTGCAAAAAATTAACCTTTGTGGGATATCAAATTTCAGAGGAGGGTACTTCACCGGACTCAAAGTTGATACAGAAAATATTGAATGTTTCATCTCCAAATAATAAGAAAGAGTTGGAATCATTTCTTGGATTAGCTTAATTCAGCAAATGACTCAATTCCTTCTTATAGAAAGTTCTTATCAAAATATTCAGAAAGAATTGAGTCATTTGCTGAATTACTAAAAAACTTAAGGAGTTTCAGTGGACTAATATTCACCAAAAAGCCTTTGTTAAATTGAAGTTAGCATTATCCAAGAAACCAGTTGTCAAGATTTTTGACCCTAAAAAAGAAGTTATGTTAACAAAAAGATGAGTGGACAGTCTGTATCAACAATTTTGTCACAGGAAGGACACCTGGTGATGTATCTTTCCAGGAAGTTAACACCAGCCAAAAAGAACTATTCAAATATTGAAAAGGAAGCATTGGCTATAGTAAGAAGCATGACCAAAGCAAGAGAATTTTTGTTAGGAAAAAAGTTTTTGCTTAGGTCAGATCATAAACTGCTAGAATTCATATTCCATCCCAGAAAAGAATTGCCGAAGGTCACATCGTCAAGGATACTACGAAATGCAAAGAAGTTGATGGCCTTTGACTACAAAATAGAATATGTGAAAGAAAATATGATCCCACATGTAGATGCACTATCATGACTACAGTTTCAGGAGGAACAACATAAGAAAAATGAGAAAGTGGAAGATAAAATTTTACATTGGGTGGAGACCGATGTATTGTCCATTAATAGACTCATGATGGAGAATCTACAAGATCCAGTATTGAATAGGATCGTAGAGAGAATAAGGAACAACAAATGGAGTAATTGTTCTAAAGTGGAAAGACCGTACAAAGAGATCAGACATAAATTGACAATAGAAAATAGTGTAATTTGCAATGGAGATCTGGTGGTACTACCAGAAAATTGTAGAAGACAGGTAATCAAAAGCGTGTATGATGATGTGCATTGCGGAATAGCTGATACACAAAAATGTGTAAAATTGGAAGCCTGGTGGCCTGGTAACATTCGTGACATGAAGATGTATGTGAATAAATGTCCTAAATGTGTGGAGATAAAAATTTTTCAACAGAACAAGACACATTCGTGGCCAAAGGAAACTGGGCCATAGTCCAGGGTTCACATGGGCCATGCACATGTGAATGGTATAGGATTGTGTCTGATATTGGTGGATGCATTTTCAGCATGGCCCAAAGGTTTTAGGGTTCAGGATAGAAAATCAGATACAGTACAACAAATTTTACAAATAGTCTTTACCAGGAATGGCGTACCAAGGACATTGGTAATACTCCAGAGTTTTGCGATGAAAACTTGTGTTCATGGTTAAGAAACATAGGATGCATACCGTATAAAACTCCTCCTTATCATCCGCAATCAAATGGAATATCGGAGCGAATGGTGCAAACCATAAAAATGGGATTAAAAGCATTCTCCCCACAGCATGAAAGAATCAAAAATTTTCTACCAAGATTGTTATTAATTTATCGCACAATAGCTCATGCCAGAAGATTACAAAGTCCATCCGCATTAATGGGAAGACAAATTAGAGCACTATTAACAATGTCATACTCAATGAATGAGAAGGTATAGTACAAGAGAAACAGAGAAGAGGGGCCAGAAAAAGTAAGTTTTGTAATGCAGAAGGGACAGAATACAGCGTTGGTTTCCAAGAATGGTAGAGGTCTATTGGCGCATACTAACCAACTAAGATTGTGCCAAAACCATGAAGACTCAGAAACTGAAGATAGTGAGGAGTTAAATGAGGATAGAGAAGAACAAGATAATAGTTCAGAAGAGACAATGAGTGCTCAAGGGTTTTCTGAGGAATCAGAACGAAATATGGGAGATTGAAGAAGAAAGAAGTAGGTGGAGATCTCCTATAATGAAACCAGTGAAAGCGGGAGGGTATGTAGGAGAATACTATATAGGCAGAACTTGGGATAGACTGTTAGAGAGTGTCTCTTGTGAGGACTACTACTGTTGTGTGGGTATCAACTTCATAACAATAAGGGTAATTGTTTTCTAGTAAGCCAGTATGCCAATCACAAAATAAATTTGCTCTAAACAAGAATGTGCATATTTTCAAAACTACAAGCCATTTCTTTTAAACCCAAAGTAAGAATTATTCTTTTTTAGCCACTAGTGTTCACTGGGTATTCTGCCTATAAAATTCTATAAAATTCTTCTAAACAAGGAAAATTAATTCATTTTATTTTTACAAATATCTTTATTCATCTAATGAATACACTTAAGATTATATATTTAAAATAGCTTTTAATTTCAGTTTTAAAATGTCTATCTAAAAAGAACAGGTAATACTTGCAGATTTGAAAATATACACTTTCTAAAAATGAAATTAAAAACGTTGCATAACATCTAGGGCTCCCAATTTTCTTAACATGTTTGGAAAGAATTAAAACAAAAATTTTTTAAAAATGCTTAATTTTGTTTTGTTTTTTAAAGTTTACCATAAGATAGAGATGTACAAAAACGGGCAAAAAATGTGCAAGTTCTTTAAAAAAATATTTTAAAACTAACAAAAAAATGAAAAATTATCTTTTTTTACTGTTTTCTTTTATGTTTAATATAAAAAACAATTCCAAGTTTATATGTTAAAACAGATTTCTATTACACATAATGTACATTTTTTGTTTTAAATCATTTTTCAATGAATGTTTACCTCAGCTCGGATATTTAAATCATTTTTTCCTGCCTTAATATAATACACACTTATTTTCTATGGCAGGCCACACGTGTAAAGAAAATACAAATTATTATTAGCACTTCTGGATATAAATGGGAGAATTCTTTGCCTCTAAATAAAACAATTAATTGCTTGAAAACAAGTGTGTCAGTGTCAGACAGTAGTTTCAATAATTTGAAAGTTCTTTTACCACACATTACTATCAGTTATGCTTTTTTTAACTTTTTGCTTACTTTATAATTTTTGAAGGAATTGACTTCCACAGGTCAAAGAAATGAACATCTTCCTGGTTATAGTTTAAGGTGTCTTCTAATTGAGAGTACAATTACAAGAATATTGATAAAGATTGGTTACTTTGATTTTGTGAAACGAAGTACCATGTAAAATTTAGTAGACTAAATTTTACATGGTACTTAAAAAAAAAATTATATTTCAAAGCAAAATACCATTTTAACACACTGTAAAAAAATAATTCAGTGAATAAAAGTACATACTAATTACATATTTAGAAAGATTATTTTATTTTCTTTACAGACATATGAAAATTTTTAAGTTTGAACCAGAAATATACGAAAAATTGAAATTTGAATGGCCTAAGTTGCAAATTTATCAATCTCAAACGAAATCAGATATTGACTGGAAGTGCTATCATTACACAAGAAAATGAATGGCTTCCTTGTAAAGAAAAAAATACTAAATTAAAAACCGAATCGAAAACTGCGGTATCAAGGGAAAAAAAACAAAAAACTGATATCGAAACACAAATTGCCAAACCGACCAACTCTATTGAAGAGACTTGGGTTTGTTTACAAACTTGACATGTGTACCACATTCTGATGGAACAGAAGCTCAATTGTGTTTCTGTAGTGATTTCTTTGTTGTTACACCATGAAAAAGAGCCATTCTTGGACAGAATTGTAACAGGCAATGAAAAATGGATTATTTATGATAATGTTCAATGCAAGTTTGTGAATGTGCAGAAAAGTAGGCTTGCATCCAATGAAGGTATTGCTGTCTGGTGGAATTGCAGAGGAATAATTCACTTTGAGCTTCTTCCAGCTGGTGAAACAATAATTGCAAAGAAGCATTGTAACCAACTCACCAATCTCAATGTGGCTATTCAAGAAAAATGGCCAATTTTGGCAAATCAAAAAGGTGTCATTTTCCACCATGACAACAAAAAACCACATGTTGCAAAACATACCTTGTAGAAACGTAAAAAGTTGAAATGGTAAATCCTCCAGAACCCACTGCATTCTCCTGACTTGGTTCCTTCAGATTTTTATTTGTTTCAGTCTCTACAGAACAATTTAAATGACAAAAGATTTGACTCTGTACAGTCAGTTGAAAACTACCTCACAACCTTCTTCCAACAAAAAACACAATGTTTTTACAAAAATAGTATCAATAAGCTTGTAGAATGATGGGAGGCAGTTATTAAAAACAATGGTGACTATGTACTTGGACAATAAATATTTTTGTGAGTATGTAATATTTTGTTTTTAATTTTCTAATCAGGCACAAACTTTTGCAATGAGCTAATAATAACCTTTGTCAAAAACATTTCATCAAACACAAAACTTTTGCTTTACATGAAAAAAAATTTAATAAAAAAAAAAAGGAAGTGATTCCAGACAGTGCTTTCTTATGTAAGATCATTTAATCCTTTAAATTCCTATTACACAAACATAGCATTATTTTAATGGAAAATTCCAACATTTTTCTTAACTAATTCCAGATGCTTTCATCAACTGATGCCTATAATTAGTTTAATTGAGAGCAGTGCTTACTTGAATCATTTGCTTTTCCAGAAGAAGCTCATAGGACTTACTTTCAATTCCACATACATACACACACACATATAGGGTGGCATTGGAAGGAAAACCAGTCTTTGGGACAGTTAGTGTTGGTTCATTTTGCTTGACCCATAATTTCTTGCATTTCATGTTGTAAAGTTTCCACATTTTATTGCATGCAGTGATTTGTTTTCAAAAAAATATATAAAGTTTTCATTAAGTTTGAATAGTAAATCCCACAGGGAAATACAGTCCAGTAGGATTTTTTCTCTTATGAGAAAGCTAAACATCAAAGTGACTAAGCTGGTGCAAACTATTTCCAAATTTTGATTTGGATATTTTGAGTATATCTCCTGCATCATAATATAATGTTAATTATTAAGTAATTTCTTAATTTGTTTGTTATCAAACTCAACTGATCTAGCAGATCAGGAAATATCACTTGGTGAGAAATCTCCAGCATGAAATTTTAAAAAACATTTTTGACAGTATCTTCTCCATGAGTCACTTTTATTTTACTGAATTTTAAAAGAATCTGCCAAAAATGTTGCTTATTTTCCATCTTCAATAAACAAAACTATGCCAATTCTGACAAATTCTTTTAATGCGTACCTGATATGACAGTTGTCACATTAAATCAAAAAAATCCTATTAACATTTAATAACAAAAAGCAGAATTAACTTTTTGCTCATCCCAATTGCAGATGTCACTTGAAGGAAAGCTTAATAGGCAAGCCTTAATGTAAATTATATTACAGTTACTGAAATATTTTATTTCCCATAAATTCATCAAACAATAAACATTACTTCCTTCCTTTGATCTAAAGTTTTAAAAAGGTGATATAAAAATTATGAAGTTATATTTCTGTTTAAATTCAAATATATGAAGCTACAAATTCAGTAGTAGAATTGAAATAAAATTAATATTGTTTGGTTTAGTGATATAACTTATATTAAAATATCCAGTAGAAAGAAAAGGCCTATTTCTTTCTAGATCACCAGCTTGTTGAAGATGAATGTTTTTATTATGATTATCAATGGAAGGAGAGCTACTGTCTGTTCAAAACAAGATTTTGTAAATACAGAAACAAATGTTCAATTTGACTAAATCTTTTGGATTTAGTCAAACCAAATCATATTGCATAAGTACAATATTGAGCTCATATTGAATAAGTACAAAGTTGATTTAATACTGGCTGTTATTACAATGTTGAACATTTTTTTTTAGATAACAATTACTGAAAGTGCACACACAAGTACTTATTACAGAAGTATTCATATTTAATGAGAAGAAAATTAAAAATATTGACGTAAAATTCTTTATAACCCTTACATTACTGACATAGAATGAAGATTTATATGAAGAAAAATTAACAGTAATTTATACTAGTATTAAAACAATAAAAGATAATCAATTTTTAATTTAAAAATAAATACATAAAATGGAAAATTCAAACCTTCAGGTAAAATAGTGAAAAATATTAATACATTTAAAATGGTCCAAAATTAATTTTCAACAAATAGTTTTTTCGGGAAATTCTTGTTTAAGCTTGTTTTCTCAAATTCCGAGATACTTTTTTGTAAGTTGCATTAATCATATAACTTCATGACCCATAATATGATCCTTATTGTCTGCATATACTTAATCTTATTTCTGTAAAGTGTAAACACTGAGATGAAATTTTTTACATATTTGCTCCTAAACTTTTGGGAATTTTGTCTTAACCTTCATAGACATTGAAAAGATTTTTTTTTTTTTTTAAGCGTATCACCCCAAGCAAGGCTGGAGGCCACTATCACGCAAGGGGTTAAAGAAGGGTTGGAGGAAGAGCAGATAGGAATGGTAAAGGAGAGGATGTGGAGAAAGACAGTGGGTCGATCAAGAAAGTCAGAATAAAATGTGCTATTTGCATATTTTAATGAAGATTGTTTCTTGTCTGGGATTTACGGATGAGATATTTTTCAAATAAAATGTAAACTTTTAATTCTCTAAAAACCTATGTAGAAATTTATATACATCATTCAAAGAAAATAAAGAAAGAGAAATACATTACATTTTTTATTCCAAAATTTAAAAAAATGCATTTTTAGCTTACAAAAGAAATCAGATTTCAGTTGGAGAAGAAAAAAGTTGAGAAAGAAAATTTTTATCATCACTTTCGTTTGTCAAGGGAGGTGATTTAATTAATGTTAAAACTAAAAGTAAATTGACTTTGAACATTGGAAGCAAGGTGAATCGGGACATTCAGGTAACAGGGTGACCGTTCAGTGATAAATAAATGAATGACAATATGCATCCTGAGACTAACATGTGCGTACCGATTGCTAAGCAAACAGATAACTTATTCAACAACAGGTTTCTTTCAAGAGATGCTTAAACAGAGAGTAATAATAATTCCGAATGAACAATAATTACAGCATATTTCCTCCTCTAATTATGCTTCGTGCAATCAATAACCAATATTTCACTATCACTCGCTAATATACACTTTTTATTTTAAAGTATCGATTGCTTTACAATTTTACAATAAAAAAATAAAAAATACTAGAATTTTAAAAGTAAAAAAAAACTCAAATTTTAGAAAACGATCAGCATTAATCAGATTTTCTTTTCTTTTAGTAAAAGAATTTCGAAATAAAAATACATGTATTCTTTAGCAAAATTAATCGAAAATATGAAACTGCGGTAAATGGCTCAGTGAAAAAAAAAAAAAATCAAATATAGTTTGTAGCGATGTTTGTATTATTTTCTTAGCAATCAATCAATTGCAAAATATAAACCAAAAAATAAACCCAACTCACGATCAGCTTTAAAAATATAAAACAAAACACAAGGTTAAAATAAATTTTAACCTTATTTTCAAATTTTGGAATTAGTTGAAAAAAAGCATTTCTAAAAAAAAATAAAAAATAAAAAAAAAATAAAAAACATGATTTTTAACAGTACTTAATTCGACATTCAAACTAATAATAAAATTATCATTTTTTTAAATTAAAAATGTTTTTTTATATCATTTTCGTCGCCGTCAGTACAATAAAAATGATTTCTTAGAATGAAGTGTAAAACAGAAACTTGAATAGAAAAAAAAAAAAAAAAAGTCAATCATTTTTATTATTTCAATAAATTGATGAAATATAGATTAATTTAAAATTAAATTAATCTACCTACTAACTAAACTGCTTCTTTAGTCGTCTGTAAATAAATGAATATGTATTTTATGTAATTTAAAAAAATAAATGTTTTTAAATTAAATTTAATTTAAAATGAAGAAAAATGGCATTTAAACTTCCCAAAGTCAAATTCAAATAGCATTAAAAAAAAATGAAGAAAGATTGAAAGGGTGCAAAAATATTATGTCTGGACGATAAAAGACCTGGATAAAAAAAAGAAAAGAAAAAAAGATCAATGAACACAAAACCTGAGAGAAAAAAATACAGAAAACACGTCTTTATTTAAATATGATGGCTATTGTTTTTGAAAACACCAAAAACAAGAAAGCAAATAAATAACAAACAAATCTAGTGTGAAAAAAAAAAAGTTTGTTGATATGCATTTAAAATGAAAAAGAAGAGGAAGTAAAGATAATTTTCTAAACAAAGCAAGTATCAATCGTTTATAAATAAAAGGTTAAAAACAAACCAGGTGAAATAGGGAAACAGTTCTGGAATCGGATCCTTCCGTAAAACTCAGGCATATTTTGCACTGTCCAAAATCCCAGCTATCATCGGAGATGGAAACATCTTTACAAATTAGGGAAGATTCGTCTTCGTCGTCGTCTTCGGGTCGTGGAGCTGGGGTCAAACAACCATGTACACCCAACTGACCTATTCGTCGGTGCCAGGCCTCCAAATCTGAATTTGGATCCTGTTCTGGGCAGTATTTAACCAACACGAAAACATTAATGGACTGACCAATGTAGACGGACTGCAGCTGGCTGGCCTTGTCGTCGTGAGGGCAATATGATTGGTTTTTGTCACACACGACCAGCTCCAGCGAAGATGCAACGTCCACGCTGTCGTCCATGTTTGCCTGTCAAACAACAAGGGGCATAACTCACATTGACTTAAACGAGCAATACAGTCGGCTATTATTTTCTGGCATAAGGCCACAAAAGAGTGTTATAAATAAAATTACACAGATACCACACAAAAAAAAACACAGATACCACGCGCATACATAAAAGACGTCTGAAATGGAGAATTGCAGTTTCGAGATACTCTCTTATAATATTAACTATTTTTTTCATAATCAAAACACAGAGTAGATACTGACTGAAAAACAAAGACGATTTGTCAAAAACCAAGCTTCACGCCAGTAGTCTGGAGCCCTTTCTTAAGTGGTTATAAAAAGACATCCCAGAGGCAGAGACAGAAAGAAGGGACAGCCAAAAAGACCAGCCAAATGTGTCATGTGAAAAAGCTAATCAGTTATCTGTTTATGACATGTTTCCACCCTTCTAAGGGCTGAGAATATACCACAGATTGACGCCACACAAGTTTCCAAAGTAACCATATTTTCAACACCTGCCAACAAGATGACTGCTACCAAGTTCTGACTTATAAACCATCAGCTACGTAGCTGAAAGAACTTTCACTGACCTGGTTTACAAAGGACTCGCTCCAACCAAAATCAAATAAACATATATTATTTGTTTACACCTTTGATTCTGTTTGCTTATTCCAAAGTTTTCAATAATTAATACTAAGAAACTCTGGCACTTACCATATAGAAACCTAACAAACAATGTTTAAATTCACTTCTTTCTGCCAATTTTAGTGCTTTTAGAGGCTCCCATGGACTAAAGTTTTGAAATTGATTTAGGTTCTTTCATTTCATTGGTGTAAAATGTCTTTAAATCATTTTTTTTTTTTGCTTACTTGAAATTACTAGTTTTTTTAAGTTCAAATTTGATTGTTATCATATTTCTTTCTGTCCCAATTCAAGTTGAGTATGTTTCTGTCATTCAATATCTTTCAGTCTAACCTCAAAGTAGGCAGGTGCACTGTTGTTCCGTGTGTAATCAGTCTTACATTGTGCCAGTAAATGGCTTCTTGTATTGAGCACCATTTTTTTACAACAATCCTCTTAATGCTCCTATGACACCTCTCTATAATCCTATTTCCTGATAGAATATGCATCTATTGAAATTGTAGCTGGATGTCCCATTGCTCCACTTGCCATAGTAATCTCTTGCTACCTCAAAAGCTACCAAACCAAGAAATGTGTTGGTTGATCAGGGTCAAGTAACAACAGGTTATGAAAGCTGAAGCAATGATAGTAGGTGTAAACAAAATGAAATGAATTTGATGAACTCTTTGAACATGTTATACATGCAGTAGCTCAAATTGCAATAATTGTAGTTCAAGTTAATGAATGGCCATGCATTACACTTGTCAACTCAGGTTGTTCCCAATCAATAGCAAGCAAAGATATGTGCTAGACTTGAACTAATCTGTATATGTGATAAATATTGATGGAGTGACCAGCACTTGCTGTGGGTTCATGGTTGTAAATGACTGTGCAATGATAGTCGCATCAATGTGAACATTTTGTTGGTTTGAAAGAGACTACTATGTTTTGACTTGCTGATTTGGATGAGCAGAGTCAAGGAGCTAGACGAAGTTGAGATCATGCCATCATGTGTGGTAGAGTTCCTTGCAGCAAACCACCCCTGTGTGCAGCTATTATCATAGATAACAAGATTTTAGCACTAAGTTTAACAGCAAAAAGTATGAACTGTAGCATGGAAATGAGCAAAAAACAGGTTATGTTACAGAATAAGATAATCTAGGCTGTTGTGATAGGAATATGAACATGGACTTCATGTTTTGTTGGATAATGGTTATGTTACACTCATCAGGAGTCAATTATCCAGTTGGCTTGTTTATATTCTACATTAAATATGATTAATGCAGGGTTTGACACATCTAATTTTTTTACTCCTCTTGTACAACTTAGATGCAAGCAAGTCAAAGTTCTTTCCCTCACTTTTAAATTATTTAAAATCATTCCATTGAAGTTTACTATAAATTCTTGTACTGAGATTTAAAAATCATTTTCTACCAAAATCTTTAAATTTTCATCATGGTTTTGACTAATTTCCTAGATTTCAAAGCTGAAATCTCCACTTGCAGATTTTTTAAATCAAGATTTTACTGTTTGTTCACTCACAACATTGTTGCCAAATACGGAAATAACAGTCCTTACAACTCCAACTCCAGTGAATCCTGACAAATATTTAACAGAAAAATTATGAGTTGAAAGATTTTTACATTTATTAAAAAAAAGCATTAAAAATTAATTAAATTAAATTTTTACTGAATAATCAACAGTTAATATATTACTGAAAAATAAAATATAAACTAAAAATATCAAAATCAGGATCAAATTCTGACATAACCCAATAGGTTGTTTAGTATACTGTGTTGAGCCTTTCATAGCATTTTTGGTATTGCTCATCTTCTCTCCTCTCCTAGTAACATGCAACAAGTTGTACTTGGTTACATAGTCCCAGCAATAGGAAGTAACCTCTAACCTAATCTATGGTGGCTACATGTTCTAATAACAGGAAGTAACCTCTAACCTAACCTATAGTGTAGGTTAATTAAAGAGACATTTGATGCAATATGAATTAAAAATTAAATAAAATCAAAATAACTGGTGTATGTTTTACAATCATTTAATATGACCATATGGGGGGAGTAGCATTTGTAAGCTGGGTGCTAATTAGATAATAGTGATAATTTAAATAAAAATTTAAAAGTTTAACCTTCATGCCAGCAAAAAAACCCAAAAGAATAGTTTTTTTGTTGACACCACTGTTATTATATACTATACTATCTCAACTCCCTTGGTAATGATTATTTACAAGATTATAAAAATATGTCAACCAAATACAATGTTTACCATTTTATAAAGATTTATTATCAACTCCCACCAAGTTTTCAGGATAAAGAAACAAATAAGGTGGACCATTTATTTTATTCTGAAAACTTGGTGGGTGTTGATAGCAGTCAGGTCTGGAAAAGGAAACAAAAGTTTCATAGCAATAGCAATAGAAATGTTACATCTTGGGAACACCTGCAAAGAAGAGGTCTCAATAGCACAAACTATCTTGGAAGATAGTAATGACATAATTCCCTGTATTTTCAGTTACCCAGACAAATTTTGGGTACATTCCATTTCAGTAAATGTTTGACCCTTGAAGTCATGCAAAAGTTAGCTTCTCAGCCAAGTTTTGGCTGACACATTCTATCCCAATAAATATTTGACATTTGGAGTTACCCAAAAGTACACACCTAGCAATGTAAGCTTATAGTGTCAGTTTCAAGTCATCCTGATATCCTCTCTAGTCTTCATTTTATGGTTACAATTGCATTTTTCTTAATCTGTTAGCTTAACCTTTTCACTGGAAGTTACAGTTTGCAATTTTCATGCCTCAATAAAAATGTTCCAATAAAAATTCAAATATAGTTGTGTTATAGTTGCAAGACAGAAATACGACAACAGCAGAAATAGATTTACGTGATTTATTTCAATAGGAACGTGTGGTTTTGGGACAGCTACATTGTGGTATAGTTCATAAGCTGGCTGCCGATCTGGGTTGATCTCTCATAATAGTTCCCACTGGTTGGCGTGGCGTTCCTCCTGCTGACTGCTGCTGATTGCTGCTGACAGCCCAGACTGACCATGGCAGCTTTGTGCTTCCCCCGTGTGACCCTTTTTATGGCATTTTTTATGGCTTAACGGGCTCGAAAAACGACGTGAGTATTATTAGAAGGGAAGCATTTTTATTGGTCAAAAAATAGAAGCACTTTGAAATATTATTTTATTTTTCGACCAGAACTCGTGTGTCGAGCCTATGCATAAATGACGATAATGGTCATTTTGTGATGGGGCCTTGTCCCGTTCACAGCCGGCTCTTGCTCTTTAGTATGTTAGTTTATTTGCCTGCAAATCAGCCGAGATATGTTTTATTTCATAACTGTTGTTACCTTGTTACAGAAGATCATAAAGCACCTATTTAATTTTCATCATTTGGAAAAGTAATGAAAAGCAATGTTAAAAGGTTTATGATTTATAACCTTTGAAAATGACTTTATCAACAAACAACAGAGACATTTGAATATTAACTAATGAAGTAATAGACATGACAGTTATGTGCCATACGTGATACACACTTAGGCGATTATGTATTTTTTGATACATGTCCGACAAGGCCAATTTTTTCCCCACAGTAGGTTGCTATTTCTTTCTATGGTAGATAAGTTGCCATCCAAGACTATAGAACCTGATCTGTCCTGCTATTTACCCATAGCTAGGGGGAGGAGAAGAAGAAGATTAATACCTTTCTAAATGGTATTAGCACGTAAGTGAATGTAATGGATTCAACTGGAATTCAAACTCCACTCTCTGATTCCTCAATTCGAGCTGCTATCCATTATTCCACCACGCCTCACCAGACATAACACTTAACTAAAATAAGGGACTATGAGCATCAGTTGATAATATTATTTTCAGTATTCAAAAATACTGGATAAAATTGGAAGAACCAAGATTTGTTTTTGAAATAAACATGTTCTGACCACTGCATTTTGAAAAAAGAGATTGTAGTTAATTAACTACAATATAGATATGGGTAGGAAGAAACTTGTTTCAAATTATTTCGTGCTAACAAATGTATTGAGTATTCTCAAATAAACCTTCTTAAATGTATTGGAAGTTTTTGGGTGTTTATAATTTTAATTTTATGTATCATATAATATTTTAATGTGGAAGCCTTGGCAGTTCTTTAAAAGTTGTAATTTAAGATCATTTTTACTTATTCCAGATGGAATAGAGACAAAAATTGAATTTAAACAGTGTTGCACAAATTAAATATTTGAAGAATAGACTTTCTAAAAACTTAATTTTTTATTTTTTAATATTATTTTGTGTCGGATCATTTAATCTGTTGTATAAACATTTCCTCTTCATGACAATACATTAAAACTACAGACTTTAAGAATTCTGATTTATTTTCCTGAAACAAGCTACTAACACTATTTCAAGCATGTAAATTCATGAATAAATTCCTTATCTTGTTTTGGTAAAATTACATGTGTGTTTCCTCATCATTATCATCTTTCATTTCATTTCTTGGTGTGGGTAAGTCAACTGTTCATTTTAATCCCTAAGCCCCACACCACTATAGGATAAGACAATGAGTCTTTTGCACTTTTTTTATATGTTGCTTTGGCAATACTATCTAGCAGTCATTATCAGGCAAGTACGGTAAGCCCACAATTGGATTGAGAAGGCTGAGTTAGTCTGTAAGATGTGCCAGGTTAAATGTCCAGAGCATGTAGTCCCTTTAAGGCTAATGGGTGGTGCATTTGCTATCTACCAACAGCTGAGAGAGGAAGAAAAGGATGATTTCAATCAAATAAAATTTTGCCATGGACAATTTGCTGAGCGACAACTTCATCTCTGAGAATTGGTGGAGGTCTATCTGGCAAAGTTATGAAAAGTTTCCATTCTGTTTGGCGGAATGAGCAACCACGGCCTGGCATGTGCATTTGTGTGAGGGTTACCAGACTGAGTTAAACATCTCCTTTGCACTTCACCCTGGAGGGACAAGTTGTCTATCGACCAGCTATTAACTCGAGTGCAAGCAGTTATAAAAGATGGCGTACTGGGAGAGGAACTGGAAGTTGTAGTGGTGTAAGCAACACAGGATGTGGTGAGGAAACACTTCCCACCAGGGGTCCACATGGCTCCATGACATATGCTATCATTGCAATGATCCCAACCATTTTGCAAAGGATTGCAAGGAATCACATACCGAAAGGTGGACACCCCAGATACAATATTACAAGAGCAATGCAGTTGGGCATGTAGTCCACAATTGCCTGGGAAAGGATCCAGGAGAATAGGCCTCAGCACCAGTCTACTCTCTAAGCTTCATATGAAGGGAGTTCTACCCACAATTGTTGTATGCATCAATGGAATCAGGAGTTCAGCCTTGCTAGATATAGGCTGTTCTTGATTGCTTGCAAGCAGACCATTTTGTTACTCTTGAAAGAGGAAGGAAGTAGACGTGCTCACTGTTGGTGAAAGGACCCTCAAGTGCTCTGGGGTAGGACTTATTCAACTTGACGTGAGCAATAGGCCCATATTGATGTTGAGGTTCTGGTTGTGGATGACAAATTGCTTGGTTTCAACCTGCTGCTCAGATTTGACATTATTAAGAAGTTGGGAGGAGCATGTATGTCCAGCGATGGGACTGTGCACTTTCCTCATCTTCACCGACCTCAGTATGTGGTTGACTCTGCATCACAACTGCATTTATAAAACAGTGTGTGAACTTAGTAATGACTGGCTGGGATGATGAAGTGCAGGATCCACAGATGCTGACAGACATCATTACCAGAATGGCACAGAAGAATCCAGTACAAGGTGATTGGTGTGTTGATAGACGTGAAGTTATCGTGTGGGTTGATGCAAGCTCCTTGGCCATTGGCGTCATTGTGGAAAGTGGGAAATCCCTAGTTGAAGATGCCAGTTGGCTGTGATCAGAACATGAAGACAAGCATATCAACCTGGCAGAGCTTGACACAATCTTGAGAGGCAGCAATGTGGCACTGCAATGGAGAGCAACTGTGGTGCACCTGAAGACTGACTCAACATGTGTGTATCGATGGGTTTCCGATATGCTGTCTTAAAAGTCTTGTTGCACATGAAGACAGCAACAGAAATGTTGATAAGATGTCAGCTCAGCACAATCAAGGAACTGGTGGAGGAATATAAATTGACTGTTGACAAAGAGCTCATCAGATCCCATGCAAACTGAGCTGATCAGCTCACTAGAGTGCCTCAACATTGGCTGGGTGCAGTTTGGAAAGAAATAGAACCAGTGTGCACCACATCTATGGAAGAGCAGGAATCAACACACTTTCATCAATGTAGTGGGTATCCCAGTGTGAAAGGCACCTTGTACTTTGTATGACGAATCCACCCTGAGGTCTCAAAGGCAGCTGTTTAGGTGATGGTTGGGGAATGCGAAGTGTGGCAATCCATTGACCTGGCGCCAGTGCATTGGAAAGCTGGACAGTTGGAGGTGTGTGAGAATTGGAGCAGGGTTAGGATGGACATAACCCATTATGAAGGCTGGCATTACTGATTGACTGTGGCCCAAGTCAGTTTTTCATCTGTCGGCCGTTACCACATCAGGATGCTGCCAGCATCATCCGACAGCTGGAGTCGCTATTCTGTGAGAGAGGGCCACCTGCCAAGCTGCTCATTGACAATGAAACGGCATTCTGTGGGGAGGTATTTGCAAGGTTTGATGAGAACTGGGGCATCCATCTTAGATTTCAGTGTGCCTATCAATGATCAGGGAATGGCATCATGGAGAGATGCCATTGCACCATCAAGCGTATCACTGCTTCATCGGGATGTTCCATTATGAAGGCATTATGTTGGTATAATGTGATGCCAAAAGATGACACAACAGCTTCATTGGCACCAGCCAACACTATATACAACTATCAAGCCTGCATAAAAAGTGTTGATGTCACACCATCAATTAAACACAGTTCCTAGAGTCTACAGAGCAAGAGATGTGGTTTGGGTAAAGACCTCACATGGTCAATGTTCAACGCAATTCAGAAAAGGAACAGTAACATGGGGGTCCATGGCCCACATTCAGTTCTCATCAATGGAACACCATGCCATATCAGAGACCTCTCCCTGGGCCTGAGGAACTGTTTCATCGGAAGATGACCACAGTGATAAGTCATCTGAAAGCGACTTAGATTTACCACTGTTTTTCAACACAAGGCCAGATTATTTACCTATGGAACCAGTGGAAACAGATGCTGGAGACAACAATGATGATACCAATAACAAAAGAGACCAAGTGGGCACAAATGCAGAAGAGACAGGAGGAGCCCATCCACCTTTACATAGAAGTACTTGATGAAGACAACAATCATCTCTGTGTCATTTATGTGATCAGGAGGTCAGAGAGGAGTGCAAAAGAGAATGACTGCTTTTTTTTCAGTAGGGAGAGACTTTGACAATTAGAAAGCAATTACTTGGATCAGTTTCACACAGATAATTAAATAATGAAAATTATAATACAAAATTTATTTAACATTTAGTCAGAATAAAACAAAGAAGACAACTGTGGAAATATTTATAAATACTATGCCAATCAGTAAAAATAAATAAATACAGCTAAGGAAACAAGCAAATTTTTATATTAACATTCAATTCAACCATACAACAAAATAACATATTTTTAAAAAGATGTATAAATTTTGTAATGCTATAATGTGTTATTCCATCTATTCTATAGATATTTTATCTGTCAATGCCATTGGCTTCATCTTCTGTCCTACAATGTAATCCCTTCTTTTCTGATGATGGTGTCAATGGCTAAGTAAGCCAATTCTTGCATGGAATAGCTGATGGCATTGACTGCATAGTAATGTTGGCAGAGAACAAGGTCAATTTTGTTGAGCCTTTCTCTCTTGTTGTTTGACTTCTTTCTTTTCTATTCTGTTGGCTTTGAAGTTTTTGGTTTCAATGGTGATGAAACATCACCAGTTGGTATGGTCTTGTGAATGTGTTTCAAATAATTTTAAATTTTGTTGGTGAAAGTGTTCTAAATTTTGGATATTGTGACATTATAGAGTCTGTGGGGGTAGTCTACCTGAATTTTAGGTTGAAAAATAAAATCTGAGTGTCATGTCCACAAATTACAATACAAAATTATAAACAACACAATGAAATGATCTTCACAGAAAAAAAGAAAATCAAGCTAAAACATTTATACAGTAGATACATATATCTACATGTTGAAAAAGAATGTTCTCTGTTATCGTCATGAAGAGATGTGATTTGTTGCAAGTGAGTCTACAAAGTTTCAAAGTTATTGCAGTTGTTGCAAGTGAGACTGCAACGTTGGAAGTAATATGTATGCCCACATTAATTAAACATGTGTGTGACTGCTGTTGTAATATTTAAAGACAGGAAACACTTGTATAGGTTTCAAAAGTAGAACGCCATAGTTTATTCTTCTGGGTCTAGGTGTGTGCCCGAGACTAAGGGCAATAACTCTTAAGGGGCTATTATTATTATTTTTATGCAGAAAAAAAAATTAAATTTATTTATTTATTTAGGTTTCATAAAACAAGAAATAAAATAAAAAATGTTCTGTTGTGTTCACATAGAGTTTTATCTCTTTTTTTTTTGCAAGAAATATAAGAAATAAAAAGAAATGTTTTTCTTTTTTTTTGTCTATGCAGAGATTTTCTTTTTAATAAGAAATCCAAAAATTGGAGATAAAAAAATGTTTTGTTGTGTTTATTCACTGAATCTTCTTGGTTGCTTTATCATCTGGCCATATTTAGTTGTTTTGTTTTCTGTAGTGTTAGTGTGTAGAGGACCGTGTGGATTTGGGTGTTTTTAAATTAGGAACACAGGCTGTTTATTCCTGCTAGAAGGTCTAACTACAAGAACAATGCGGACTCAAGTTGAGTCCAACTGAAGATGTAAAGAAAACAAACAAGACCGATATATATATACAGGGGTTGGACAAAATAATTGAAACACTTGTTAAATTCAAAGAAAATTTATTTAATATGGAGTTGGTCCTCTTTTAGCCTCACATACAGCTTTAATATGTCTAGGAATGGAATCATACAGCTTCCTGACTTCATCCAGAGGAATTTTCAGCCATTCTTCCATTAATACCTGCTCCGGCTCTTTAAGACACAAAGGTGGAGGATAGAGGCTCCTAACTTGTCGCTCCAAAATGTACCACAAATGTTCAATAATATTGATATCTGAAGATTGGGTAGGCCATTCCATGTGTTCTAGCTCACTTTCATGCTCTTCATACCAATTCTTAACCACTTGAGTGGGATGTATTGGAGCATTATTGTCTTGGAAGATGCAGTCACCATCAGGGAATAAAGTCTGGGCCATTGGATGAATATGATTTCCCAAAATGTTCAGGTAATCTTTACTGTTGATTCTACCATTCAGGGCAACTATTGGACCTAGGCATTTCCATGATATGGCGGCCCAAAATATCACTGATCCACCTCCATGCTTCACTGTTGAAAGAAGGTAGTCAGGGTTGTAAACTTCTTTGGGCTGCCTCCACACATAAACTCACACTGAAGTTGGGAAAAGAGAAAAACTGGACTTGTCTGAGAATATGGCTTGCTACCATTGGTCTACACCAATTCAACCTCTTCTGAATGTTGTGAGTGGAGAGAAGAGGTTTCCTTACAGTGGCTCTTCCATGATATGCAGACTTATGGAGCTCACGATGAACAGTTTTAGTAGAAACTGGACTATTCAGATGATTATTCAACTCAGCAGTCACTTTGGCCACAGTAGTCCGATGATTTTTTGCCACATTGCGTTTCAATGCACGTCGGTTCCTGTCAGTATGGCCCGAATTGCTATGGTTGCTAGAGGTTTTGCCCTGTTCCTCAATTGCATCATAGTTCTTGATATAGTAGCTCTTGAAAAACCAAACAGTTCAGTAACCTTAGTGATCGAGGCTCCTGCCATGCAAGCTCCAACAATTTGCTCTTTTTTGAACATGGAGAGGTCACACATTTAGCTTAAATTTTACTAAATTATAAAAATAAATAAGCCAAAGACAGTAAATTAGATAAATAAACATCATATTTACAATAGATATAACCTGCAATTAAAAAGTTTTAGCTAAAGTTCTTAATATAATAGGTCTTTGAAATATAGAAGTAGAATTTGCACCTGTTCCAATTATTTTGTCCAACCCCTATATATATATATATATATATATATATATATATATATATATCAACAAGTATCTTATTAAACAACAAACTTTACAATGGACAAAGACATTAACATTTGTGTTTGTGTGTCAACGTAAAGTGTTTGTATATTGGTGAATGTTCGTACGTATGTGTATGTGTGTTTAATGGCGTTTTCCCACAAGTGGGCAAAACGTGGATCTCTGCGAGAGATCACATTTTGTAAATGTGTCCGCTGAACTGCAAAGTAAAAAGGAGAATGAGGCAAGAAATCACCCAGTATTTACAGTGTAGGGAGAGCATGCCCTAGTGAAATATTTGGAGAATTAAAGAGGCGTTAACTCCGACAAGTGCATGTATGTGATTCCTGTGGGACATATTTAGCATGGTGATTGCAGGTTTGGGATGGGGTACTAAGTATTTTTGTTTGGTTATTTGGTGATGGGTTGGTTTCCACTCTGGCTGTTATGATCTCTGATGGAAACCTAGTGACTTTAAATGAGTGTTTTCGGTTCCTGCAGAAGACCTGTCCATATATTTGTGTGCTTGTTGCACATCCTAACACGCTGTCCTATTTGGATATCTTGGAAATCTTTCACATGCTGGTCATAGTATGTTTTCTGTCCAGCTTGTCTCTTATACAAATGGGCTGATATCTCCACTTTTTGTGCATTGTGGTTAGTACATTTTACTGGGATGTTGCTAACCAATTTTCTGTTGAATAACAACAGTTCCCCTGGTGATGGCATTGTGTGGTCTATCGGAGTTGTCCAAAGACACAGCAGTACAACGTCAATGTCACAGCTGCTCGATTTAGACTTTTTGTTGGCAGATTTCATCGACTGCATGCAACTTTCTACAAGTCCATTAGACTGGATAGTTCAGAAATGATGTATGGTGATCAACTCCCCACTCTTTTGCAAACTGCTTAAATGCAGCTGAATTTTAATGCGGGCTATTGTCACTGATCACCCTCTCCAGGACTCTTTGCTTGCCAAACATTTGCTTAGTCATGCCTATCACTTCCTGGCTGGAAAAATTGTTTAACTCCCGCACAAAGGGGTATTTTGAGTAGTAGTCAACAATGAGGATGAAATTTGATCCATCAAAGTGGAACAAGTCAGTGGCTACTATTTACCATGGTCTTACTGGGATCTCATGTGGCATCAAGATCTCAGCGCTCTGCATTTCTTTATGTTCCTGGCATACATCACATAGCTGGATTAACCTGTCAATGTCTTGGTTGATGTGCCAGAACACACAGCTTTTTGCTCGCAAGTTGCACTTTTTGATTCCCTGATGGCTATAGTGGATTTTGTGAAGTACCTCTTCTTGCATAGATTTTGGGATAATGATTCATTCACTTTTGAGCAAGATCCTATTTTTTATAGATATCTCATCCCAATAGGACCAGTATAGTTGCATAACCTTACCAACTTCTTTGAATGCGTTGGGCCAACTTCGCAGGATCATGCTCCTTAGTTTGCACATTGTTGGATCACCATTAGTTGCTTGTTGAATCTGTACTAATTTTTGCACTGAAAATTAGAAAACATTGACTTTTATGTCCAGGTCGATCACCTCTTTTACTCTCTTGTTAGAGAGCCTGGAAAAACCATCCGCTAGTGCCATTTCTTTGCCTGAGCAATAGAAAAATGATCATGTCATACCCTTGTAGGCATAATAGCATTCACTGGAGGTTTTTTAGGTTGATCATCTCTAGAGGTTTGTGATCACTTTCTAATTGGAAGGTACAGCCATAGATGTACCATCAGAAACATTCACATCCAAAAACAATAGCTAGGAGCTCCCACTCAATATTAGCATATCGTTGCTCTGTTTTCATCAGAGATTTTGTTTCAAAAGCTATGGGCTTTCCATCCTGCAGCAAAGCTGCATCTAGGCCCCTATTGGATGCATCTACCTGGATCACAGTTTCTTTTTCAGAATCAAAGTACATCAGTAGCATTTCTTTACAAATCAGGTCTTTGATTGTTTGCAAGGACTTCTGATGACTTCCAGTCCACCTGTACTCTGATTGTTTTTTTTAGTAGATCTTTCATTGGTGATCCGAAATCAGAGAAATGTGGAATGAAAGGTGATATGTAGGTGATGATTCCTAGCACTCTTTGTAGGTTTCTGATGCTTTTTGGGCTGGATAACATCTTAATTTCCTCCACCTTTTGGGAGTCAGAGTGTACTCTGTATTTGTGATATATGGCCCCAAAGAAGTGTATCTGCTTTTGGTTGATTTTGCATTTCTCACTGTTAAACCTGAGCCATTCAACTTGCGATATCTTCATCAGGTTCAGATTTTGATCATGTTCTTCTTTAGTTTTGCCATAAACTATGACATTGTCTATTAGTCCTAATGTACCAGGGCATTTCTCCAGAATCATATCCATTTTCTGCTGGAATACATCCTGAGACGTGACTAGGCCAAAAGGCATTTTCTGGAAGTAATATCTTCCAAAAGGAGAGTTGAAGGTAGTCAGTAGCTGTGATTCAGGATCGATCTTGATCAACCAGTATCTATTTTTAGCATCCAGTTTGGAAAAGTACTTGGCACCAGAGAGTTTGTGTGTGAGCTCCTCCATTGTAGGAGTCTTGTGGTGACATCACATGATTTCTCTGATTAGATCCTTGTGGTCTAAATACAGACAGAGTTTGCCATTACTCTTGCAAACATATACACTAGGCTGAGTACCCATTTTGTAGGCTGGTTGTCTGGTTTTAGGACAATATGGTATTCACCTGTAAAACTGCCTATGTGATTGAACTGGTCCAGGTACAAGTTTCTCAGGTCTTTCACAGAATTGACCTGAGTTTTTCTCTCTTGGATGATGCAGTGTATTGTAACAAGTTCCAGGTCTCTGAGTGATAGAAGTCCTAGTATAGTAGGTTACAATGAAGAACTTAAGTATTTTCCACTCTCCTTTGTAGATATTAACGTTGAGGGATGCTGGATTCATTAGATACAGTCAGTACAGTTGACTCCTTGCACCAGGGAGTGGCTATTCAGGGGTGCTGATTTTATAAGGAAACATTTTGTGGAAAATGCATAAAGGGATGGTATTTCCTTCAGCTCCTGTGTCGACCATGGCTTTTAGTTTGTGGGTGCCTGGTAGGTTGGGAAGCTTAATATCAAGGTCTGCAAAAACCTCAGTCTTAGTGTCTTTTTTACTTTGCTGCTTAATTGTATCAAACAAAATTTGTGCAAATTGTTTATACACATCATCATGGTCACCCTGACAGGCATTTAGTGAGTAAACATGGTTGCTACATTTCTTATGCTGGTGTCTGTATCACTGATTTCCATGGGTTTCCTGGTGTCCAGGTTTAGATTTGGGTCCCTTTTGTGTGATATGTATATGTGGGTGTCTTCCTTTATTTTCTTGTCTGTTGTTACAGATTTTAGCCCAGTGGTTTTTTTGTCTACATGCTGATTTGTTGAAGTCCTGCATGTTGTTGGCTTGCATACATTATTATCCATTTTGAAAAACAACAAAAACAATTCAAACAAGTGGAATACAGTATGATAAGATGTTTAAAAAACACTTATTTGTTTGTTCCAGTGAACAATTTTTTACTGCAAATTTTTTTTTGTTCTCTATTTTTTCAAAAATTTTGCAAATGGCAGGAGCTGAGTTTACCACTAGAAGTTTTATTTTCTTTCTTCCAAAAAGCGGTCTTAAGTCCATTCGACTTGACATAACCTTTTTCTTCTTATTATTGTTAGGTATCATATTTCCTTTTTGCTGTGAATATTTTTCAGTTTACTGCTACCACCATGTTGTAATATTTAAAGAAGACAGGAAACACTTGTATAGGTTTTAAATGGAGAGCACCATGTTTTATTCTGGGTCTCAATGTGTGCCCTAGACTAAGGGCAATAACTCTTAAGGGGCTATTATTATTACAACTGTTGCAGATTTGTGATGAGTTGGATGTGTCAGAAGGTTTAATTATATGAAGGCTTAGAAATGGGCGTGATCGCTTAACATTCATCCACAACAAATAATACAAGTAAGCATTTAAAGGTAAATGAATTGGAAGAAATCAAGGAGAAACAATGGGTTTAAAGATTTCAACAAATAACATGTGTTTATATACGTTTGACATACACAGAGTGAATTAGTGATGAGGGATCAAGTGTAATGTGTTAGACAAACATTTAAGGAATGACCATGCAAAGATTTGAGACATAAGAGTTTACAGCTCAGGTTTGGCCATAAATTGAAACAAATTATATTTAGCAGGGTAAAAATGTCACTGGTATGTATTCAGATGTTAGTGTGTATGTGGGTTATAGTTGTGAACATTTGCTTAAAGTCTTAAGGAGTTATGCACCTTGGACTGGATTGATATTAATTGACTGAGGTATACAATTACTACTTGGTAGTGAAAGTTATCACTTTTTTTTAGTAAATTGTAAGTTGAGTTCTTGAGAGAGAAATGGTGATTATTGAGTCAGCAGATTGATGTGTGAATAGTTTGTTGGGTCAGTGTAATGATTCGTGTGGAGTTAGTTGGCATCTCTCAAAGATTATGTCACTGACTGTTTGAATCGGATCAAACGATCCTATTTATTTATTTTCTGGGTTTCAAACCGGCTCCAGATCGGGGAGCAGGAAAACAGATTTGTCGCAACTTGCTACACTTTTTGTGCTGTTTTGACCGGTGAGAAGTCAAGATTGAAAAAGTGAAGTGCTGCTTGGTTAAGGTTGGTTTTGGAGAAGAGTGCATTCTTCCACAGGGGTGAGTAGCAAATACGGATGATTCTATCACAACTGCTGACTGATTTTGTATGATAGCAGTAATTTTAAAACACAGTGAACAAGAAGAGTTGAGACAAGACTTACTTTGCCACAACTTTGTATGGAGGAAAATCATCTCTGACTGATACATTGTCATGGTAACATGTGTCAAGGCTGGACTGGTTTACTGACTTTTCTGCCTCGCAGATCTGTCCACTGACTATTCCATTTCAGGTTTTGACCTGACTGTTGCTAACAAGCCGTTTTTATCATTTGTCGGAATTTTATTAACTTTAGGTCCGTACCTTAAAAATAAAATCAACTACCGGTATATTAACCGGAGTCCGACGTAAGAAAAAAAATGTAACTCCGAAAGACAACTACATACACTGCTGCAGGTCCAAATATATTTTTATTAATAGGGGTAAAAAAAGTAACTTTCCTTGCAAGATATTCCCCTTGCTAGGGAGTTTGAAATTCCCTGTTGAATCAATAAAAAAATGGCACAACAATACAAAAGTAGAGTACAAAATAAAAATAATAAAAGAATTACCCACTTTTTCCTTTGCCAAAATGGCCACGATAACACGTAGTCTATATAATTCTAGGACTCCCTCGTGGGAGTACAAACAAAGTTCTTGTTAAAATGGCCTCGTTAACTCAAGGCCTATATAATTCTAGTATTCCCTCGTGGGAGTACAAAACAAAGTTCTTGGTGTCGAAGAAGGACTAGGAGCTTCTTTGAAAATTTCTTCCTCTGCAAATCTTTCACGACAGGGTCTTCCTGGAAATTTCTTTTTTCAGCAGCCTCTCGTCGACTCGTCCGAGATTTTCTTTATAAGGAACAATTCCTAAAAGTTCTTCTTCGGATATAGAACCTTACTCAGGAAATAAACTGACTCGCTTATTCCTTGGTTCTAAAATGACGGCTCTCTCGGCTAATGGCACTATCTGACAGAAATTCACCACTTCACCAGACCTCCCATAACGTGTTAAACAGTGGAGCTGCTTAAAACGAAGGTCTGACTCCCAAAAAGGTATCAAAGAAAGGCGGAAGTCGTTTAGACCAGCGCTTATATACGCCTTGTTCCCCTACCATTCGCTGCGCTGCTGCTGCTATCAGCGACAGGCCCGGAAATCCGCAAAGGGCTATAATCTCCCAGTCCTTCCTCATTATAAATTTTCATACATTTTTAGGTTGACTCTGAATTGCTATCTGAGTTTTGCACAGGAATGTATTTAGTAACTCGTGTCCTAATCTATTTCCAGGTCATTTGGAGTTCAACTGTGCAGATGTTGTAGAGAGCACATCATGTGACTCATCATATCCAATCAGGTTCCAGAAACCACTTATTTAATTTTGGATCTGTGTTTGTACAGAATTTTAAAAAATTGAATTTAGTGAGATTTATTTGAAGGCGTCTATTACTTGTTTGTGCTTCACTTTTTGGCTGTAAAATATTAAAGTTTATATCCTAAGTCCAGATTTCACAACCAGACAACAAAGCTGAAATGACAACAGCATTATAGACCATTATTTTTAAGCTGAGGTCTTTGTTGTTTTATTGCGTTATTACAGTTAAGGTTATTTGTGTACATTTTTTTAATAATAATAATAATAAATATGATATGATTATGAAAAATTTTAGAAAGATAAAATGATATTCAATAAAAATTAAAAAACGTGTAATCATAAATTTTAATTTTAATTACATTGTAGTTGCGGAATAATAATAGAATATATTGGAAACTTTAAAATAAATGATTCGTTAGAGGTCTTATCTTTTACTGGTCGTTTCTATGTTCACTTGAAGCCTTTGGTCACCGCTGCTGTTGAATATAATCAGCATAAAAATGGCGCATCATTCGCTCAATCAGTACCTCACTAAAGTATGTAATTTCAGTTTTATACTTATTTATTTGACAAAAGCATTAAACGTTAAAGTATAAAACTTATTTTCTTACATCATTAACCCCTCAGTGATATTTTGTCTTTGTAGGAAAATGTTTTTTCGTCAGTTAAGTAAATACACGTTTCTTCACTAGTATTTTGAATGAATTACAACAATTACAGAGAAAAAGACTTCATTCAATTTGTATTTGATTGTAAACAAAACTTTGAATCTATAATTAATCTCAAGTTAATATTATATTTACTTTAGGGTTTCTGTCCAATTGTTGGTGGTCAGAACTACATGTTACCTAAAAAAAGTTAGTGTAACTAACAGCCCTTAAACTCAGTGGAAACTTGCAATAAATTTTAATTTAAGTCGTAATTCTGATTATTTTTTTAAAAAAATAGTATTGAAAAAAAAATGTATTTAAAGAATAATATATAAAGAACATATATAAGAAGTTTATATGAGTAAAATTATGCATAAAAATGTTACGCCTATAACTAATTTTTTTTGCCGCCAACCTTTTCAAATTTCGTGAGTTCTCTCAGTCTTACTCTTATTTATTTATTTATTTATTTTACATTCAATTTCACAGTACGACTTTTTTGTCGTATATTTATATTTTTTTTGTGAGACAGAAATTGAGAGGCACGAACATTCCGTTAAATGTAGCCTTCATGTTTTTATAATTGATTTATTTTTGTTATTATTTATAATTCGGCAAAAAATGTCAGTGACCAAATGATAAAAAAAACAAAAAAAAAAAACTGTTCTGTTCTACATATGTCATCTTTCAATAAAAGTAGTTTACGATTTTCAAAACCACTACTTGTTTTCATTAATGAAATTCAGTCAATAATTTTGTTTGAGGTAAATAAATCAGAATAATTACAGTTTCAACAAGCATTCAAAAAGGGATGTTGAAAGAGAAACTATTCATTTGTACTGTAGTGTTTGTGAAGAAAAAACTAAAATCTGTATAATCAAGTTTTGGTAAAAAAAATAAATTACAGATTCAAATTAAAGCTGACACATTCAGTTTGATAAAAATTATACAGAACTTCTGTGTAATTTTTATCTTTCTCCGTAAAGTTGCTATCCAATAAGTAGGTCTTAATAATTTTCAATAAAAAGTTGTTTTTTTTCTAACTTGTTTCTGTGACAGAACTAAATAGTCAGGAATAGAGGTTTATCCTTTGTTTCCTGTTTAGGATTGGGTTTTTGGTCCCTTCTCTAAAAAGACTACTTCAATTCTACTACTAACGTCTCTGCCTAAACTCTGAAATTTTATTTGCTATTTATTTTATTTTTTCTCAATAGGATTATAAGCCCACTTGCGTCCGGTTTACATTCCTCCCTGGTCTGGTGTAGAAATTTATCCCTTATTTCCTGTTTAGGATTGGATTTCCGGTTCCCTCTCTAAAATCTTTTCATTGTCTTTCCCTTCCAGTAGTAGTCCTTTGCGTCTTAGTGACATTATCACCTTGCCTGGGGTGAATTGATTAGGATAAAAATTGTTTGTATGCCAGGTATAAATAAAGCCTTTTTAAAGGAAACATATCAAGTCAACAGTCTGTATATGAGTTGACAGTCATAGTAACATTCCCTGTGTAGTCAGAGGAGTCATTGAAACATCGTGTGTTTGTTTCCTCTTGCACAAACACTAAAAAAACTGGTCTTCAAAAAAAAAACAACAAACATTTTTGTAAAATACGTTAATATTTTCTGGAATATAAAAAAGTTAGATTTACATTTTATGCTTTCTTCTTTTTCTTTGTGGAAGGCCAAACATTTTCTACAATACAATGTTTACAATTTTAAATGATAGAAAATCATTTTAAAATATCCAAAGCAGAGCAGTTTACAGTGTCACAAATCAAATGTAAAATAATTTCTAAAATGCTTCTTTTGCCGTATATAAACGTTTAAAATGTATTTATTTATTTCAGGTAGAACATGCCTTTAGGAAAGATGATGGTTTAACTGCAGCTGTAAGTATGCAATTGAAGAAGAATTAAAGAATATTTGATATTATATAGAAATAAGAAACGAAACAATCACTCTGCATTTAAGCAGGAAATATTCAAAAAGTACTGATTGTTATGGATAATAAAAACTTAAATAAGAACCTTATATTTTTTGTTTTTTCCTGAAAGAAAGTGCTTCTACATGCTATCATTATTTAATATTTAAACATAATTATTTAAATCTTAAATAATTGTGCAATATTATGGAATTTTAAATTTATAAAATAAAATTCATACTAATAAACCACCCATCATCAATTAAAACCTGTAAGAAAATCACAGCATAAGTTTTTCCAAAACTCTGATTCATTTTCAACAATTTAAAAACTGTCAAATTGAGGTTAAGAATTTATATCATCTGCGAGAATCTTAATTGCATGAGATATAATTTTCACTGACTTTAATCTCAGACAATTATTGATAAGCCTTGTTTATCTTTTGTAGACATTGTTTTCTTTTAAACATCCACATGTCGCAAACCGACGTCTCCAACTGGAAAAACCAGAAGCTGATTGTCAGAATTTTTTTGACCCACCATTTGATGAATTGGTAGCTGCACATCTCAAGTATGTTTTTTTTGATGTTTGACTGAACATCATCAAAAAATTATAAAACTGCTAATTTGAATGTTTGGAACTATCAGGAACAATATATTATTTTTATTGCCACATTTTACAGTTGTATGTATTTTAATATTGTAAAAAATTATAATGCTATCTGCTTATTATATGATCATTGCATATTATATCATTTTATATACAGTGGGGGGAAACAAATATTTGTACACATACAAATTTTTTATTTATTGTATTTCCAACTAATGAATAAATATGTTTTTCATATAATTAACTGTACACAGATGCATAGTAACTAAATATGCATAGAAAACAAAAAATTTTGATTTGATACAAATAAATCCCATTTATCAATTTTAATGGTGAAAAAGTATTCGTACAATGCAAATTTCATATTTTAAAATTTTTAAATTGCTTTAATACTGTAGATTATTCAAGTGAAATATTTTAGAATGTTTCACTAATGTTATCAGTAATTTTTTTAGCTTAAAAATACAAACTGCATTCTGTAATTGATATTCGTGCAAGAAGGTTTTCATCATGGCAAGAGGTAAAGAATTGACAAATTTGCAAAAAGAATTGATTGTTAAGCTCTGGAAAGGAGGTAAAAGTTACTGGAAAATCTCAGACAATCTGAATATTCTATTTACTACCATTAGTCCATTCATTGCAAGGTATAAAAAACTCAAAACTGTTGTAAACGAAAGAACAGGTACTCCATGGAAGATTTCTGCAAGATCTTCAGGGAAATTAATGTGTAAAACAAAATCCAACAGTTACTCAAGAGTTGCAGGATGATTTGCTTTCATCAGGAATCTGTGTCACTAAACGGACAATAAGCAATGAAATTCATAGGAATAATCTAAAGTCACGTTCCCCTCAGAAAACCCAATGCTGTTGAAAAGACATAGAGATGCCAGGTTGAAATTCATTTGTGAACATAAGGATAAGGAAAAATTGTATTGGGAAAGAGTATTATGGACAGACGAAATCAAAATTGAGTTGTTTAGATGTAATTCTAGAAATCATGTGTGGAGGAAAGATGGCAATGTCTTCAAACAAAAGAACACAGTTCCAATAGTAAAATTTGATGTTGGCAGCATCATGGTTTGGGGACCCTTTTTCTGCAAAAGGTACTGGAAGCATATCAGTAATAGATGGTAGAATGAATGCTGCAGCATATTAAAATATTTTGTAAGCAAATTTAATTATTTCAGTTGAAAATCTTGAACTTCTTCCTGGTTGATCTTCCAAGATAATAATCCTAAGCACACTGCAAAATCTATGAAGAAATGGCTTGCTAAAAATAATGTAATTATCCTGAAATGGCCAACTCAGTCCCCAAATCGAGAATCTGCTCCAACAAACATCCCAGATCTGAAGACCATATGCAAAGAAGAATGGAACAAAATACCAACTAAAAATACCAAATCATTAATTGAGAATTACAAGGTTGGTTGCTGTAGAAGTGAATAATGGCTATTCTACAAAGTCTTAAATGAAGATTATGTATTGTTTTTTGTATTGTACATACTTTTTTCACCCATTAAAATGGATAAATGGGATTTATTTCTATTAAATCAATCTTTTTTTTTGTTTTCTATGTATATTTAGTTATTATGCATCTGTGTACAGTTAATTATATGAAAAGTATGTTTATTCATTAGTTGGAAATACAATAAATCAAAAATTTTTATGTGTACGAATATTTGCTTCCTCTCACTGTATATGAATAAAATTTGAGACTCTAACAAAATGCTAAATATACAAGACAATTTGGAAAACTTCTATTTTGATATGTTTTACCAATAAATTTTCATCATCAGAAAAATTTTATTTTAACCAAATCTACATTAGCAAAATAAAACATGTTTCATGTTAAGAATATGAACATTTGATTAAAAATTTGATTATAACTAACTTCAACTCAATTTTATTTTAATTTATTTATATAGTCAATTGTTTTAAGGTTACATATCCTACATTGTTTCTGTACTAATTTAGTAATAACTGGTGGTACACTGAAATTGTGGAAGACTTGTAAATCATAGCAATTTCACTGCAATCTTTGTCTGAATACATTTTAGTCATTTCATATTAAAACAGTGTTTTCCAGGTCAAAATGATCACAAATGATGGCATATAAGTGTATTAATATTTTAAGTTCTTTTTATATTTGTATATTCTTTAAATTTTAGGATGTTTTGCCAATGTATTTTGGGAGGTATTGTTTACATCTTTAGTAAGACTCTTAACACCATGACACCACATACAGCACTTCACCTGGGCTCATGACATCGCTAGTTGGAGCCTAGAAAACTGGCAATGTGTGGCATGGTCTAATGAATTTGAGTTTTTATGCTGGGATGCAGTAGGTGTCTGGAAGCTTCGAGCTCTAATTGTCACCTAGGCACCATGATGGATGGTGGGCTTTTTTATTTAAATTTTTGAAGATTGTAGTTGACAAGGAAGCAAGAAGATGGAACAGTTTCACAAGTGAGAAGGTCAAGAGAAGGAACATTTACCATAGAATTTAAATTTAACAATTTCAGCAATGAGGAGATCTAGCTACCAATCTTAAATTTGAGGTTGAGTTATTAAAAAGAAAAAGCTCATCAGAACAATAACGGTGAAAGTATTTATAGAAAAGGCACAGGCAAGCTATATTAAGGTGGTGGGAAAGTAACTGAAATCAAGATACCAGGACTGATTCTTTTATCGAGTATTGACCAATTACTGCTACATTGAACTACTTCATGACCATTTACACTAATTCTTGAACAACCAAACCCCAAAAATGAATGGGTAAGTTTAGAATTCTCTAATAGACTAGTCCAAATTGATGTCAATAAATCTTGATCAAAACATCATCGAAGAATCAAATAATGTTATCATTTTTTTTATTACCTGAAGTACATGAGAATATTCCAAGAATATCTAGACAGAAAATGACACACCCAAGGGGCAATAATCCTGAATTGAAAAAATTGGTAAAAGACACAAACAGAAGAGGAAGAAAAATGGAAAGGAAAATATGAAATAATTAACAAAGGAAATAAAAAAAAAATAGTTACCTCTTTGAGAAAATTGGAAATGAAATTAATGAAACCAAGTATCATAGACAATGTGGAGAAAAGTGAAAAATCACAATTACATCATGCAATGAAAATTAACAAAAATGTCCTGGTTTCAAAATAACACCTTGAATCATATTTTAATCGTGACCACACTAAAGATGCTTGCAGAAATAGAATATATACCAATATTCATCCAATCATTACAAAGTCTGTCTCCAAACATAAACAATAATGAACCTATTGATGATGAAATTAAGAAAGCTATTAAAAAAATAAGCATCACTTGACATTAAGGCTGAACTTTTAGAAATAGCTTAATTTCTCCCCAAATTCAACAAGAAGTTTCTCAATTTTATGGAAGAAGTCTGGAATCAGAAATGCATCCCCCAAAAGTAAGGTTTATCATACATTAATGCACTATTGATAAAATTGTAGCCTTCAAGACCCTCACACATACAGAGGTATCTCTATTGGATCCATTATGGTGAAAGTATTAATAAACATTGTATTAACTAGGCTCTCATTGTTTTATGAAAGTCAATTCCTGACAACCTACTTTGGCTTTCATTCTGGTAAGGAATGTAATGATGGCATATATATCATCAAAAAGCCCCAAGAAATTGTATACTTCTCCAATAGGAAACTGTATACTTGCTATGTTGACCTCACAGCAGCATATGACCACATCAGTAAATACTTCATCTTTTCATCCATTCAAAACCACCTTCCAATATTGTGAATGCATCTTATTAATAGAGGAACTTTATTGGTCTACAAAATCTTGCATGTCTGGAGAGGACCCAATATGGGAACATTTCAAATCTTACTAGGAGTATGACAAGGAGGAAATAAGAGGCCCAGTCTATTTATTTTTTTCCTAGACTATGCCCTGCACATTTACAAACATATGTCAGTAGATGGGCACTGATCATTTCAGCATTTCATACCACATCCCAAATGAATCTACTAATAGAAAACATTATACTTATACTCCTGAGGCCAATGTACTAATGATGAGGGGAGTTATGCTGATGACATAGATATTTATAGTTGGGATAAGAATGATCTCGAACAGAAAATCAACTAGGAAGTGTTCCAAGAAATAGGACTCGAGATAAACCTTTCCTAAACAGAAACTATGATCTGGAATTGGAATAAAAGCAGTAATATCTCCTAGCTTGAATCTTTCATGAAAATTCAGGATGTGAAATTAGTAGATACTAAACACTAAACTATCTCAGTGCATGGCTCAATTATAACAAATTTTCTATAGAAGATAAACATAGAGTAGGCTGTATTGGAGGTAGTCTTGCCTAACACCACAAATTGTTATAAAGCCAAAACATTAACTTGAAAACTTGAGTCATGTCCTTAAATAGCCTTGTTAGATCGAGATTTTCATATGGATGTCATGCATAGCACCAAACTCATTCAGAAATATTTTAACTCTCAGCTGTATACAACTGCTTTCTCAGATCAATGGTTAAAAATAGCATTGAGTGAGTGAAACTTATAAATCTTGGCAAAGACCTTTCTTCAAACCTTGTGGGCTGGCTCTGCAAAGAAATCACAAAGAACAACAGCAGCAACTAAAATTCATAGTACTTGTAACTTGAAGAGAAAATAATGACATAAAAATTTGGCATTTCACAGTACTACAAACAAAAAATTAAAAAGAAAATCTTCCACAGCCTGTTTGGTAGCAGTCCTTTTGCAGCAAGTCGCTTGCCAATAACAAAATGTTAGCATTCTTACAATTTTTATGAGGACTAAGTGTGTAGAAACTTTCTGTTGTAATTATTGATCCCACTTTCAGCTAATACTTTAGCTATTTCCAAAGCGGGGGGAGGGGGTTAATTTTTGTTATTAGTATATTTTCTTTTCTATACTGTGTTGTGTGGCGGTAATTTTGTTTATATTGGAGGTTTGTTTTAGTCATCAAAACACAGCCAGGATTCCCTGATTGATTTTGAAGTAATGTAAAGTATCTATCTGATGGTTTTTATTAGGAGTGCTTCAATTTTCTTCAATTGTTTTTGCAACCAGATCTTAACATATAAGTGTTATCTACACGGATTTTTCTTATGCATACAATGAGTTGGTTGTGAGTGTTTTCTTATCAAATTAAGGTTGCTCAAGTGACACCTGCATAAAGAGCTTGTCCTGTGACCAATATATTTGTTTTAGTTTTATCTTTATTTTCAGAGATGCAACTCTGCAAAGGGTAATTATAAATGACATTGGTGGTCTACAGTTTAGATTTCACAGGTAATTGGTAATCATCACAGTGGAAGTATTTAATTTTTGCAGGAACAATTTTATTTGTTTACCAGTAATGTACTTGAGGAAATTATTAATTAATGTTTGTTTGTTTTCATTTAACTGAAAAATATTTTTCAGGAAGAGGAAATTAAATGTGCTTGTAAGAAAGTTTTATAACTGCTATTTTATATCGCTGTGGACATTCTCTTTTACAGTTGATAAGGTAGAAGTTTTGGTTAGTGGATTTTTTTTATATAAAGTTGTTAAATACATTGTTAAATTTGATGTGTAACGTATAACATGGGGTTATCTTGTCCTTTCACATCACCAAATTTAATACTGGAGTTGTACCTAAATATAATGTGTCGAGTGGTCATATCGCCATCTGTTTAACATAAATTTTAGTTGGAAATCATGATCCTCAATATTACAGTTTGGTGAAGGATGTGTGAATTGGATATGGCTATTTCCATTGTCTATCTCCTTCACTGGACCTCTGTCATCTTAATCTTCCTTTATGTTATGTATTTGTTGGGATGAACTATGTAATTTCTTCTTATTCACTCCAACAGGCCATAAATTTGGGTTTGTGGTTTGGGCTATGTTTCAATCCTAGTGACTTAATTTGAGCAACCTTCCTAAAAAGTGGGAAATTCTAGCAGAAAGAACAAAATCTGTTGATAAAGCCATCATCAACAATTTATTGATGATGAGAATATATAAAAGTTGCAACCATACCACCCATGTGGTTTGACTTCAGTAAATTCTGGCAACATTAAGAGATATCTATGGGTGAAACGTTGGTGTGTTGCCAACTTTGCTGCTGCTGCTAGAATTTTGACAAAAACAAACAGCAGTGTTGTCATTATTGCCAAGCATGAACTGTGTTAAATAGTGTGTGTACATGCTTATAAGGATAACGGTCTGGATGGGAACTTTGATTAATTAGGCACCCATACAAAACCCCTCTTTGTTAAACAAAGACATTCCTATTAGCATTACTTGTGACTCCTCCTAAAGTACTCAAAACCAGATATTTTAGTAATCTTTCTATGTAGATTTGCTGGGTAGGTTTTTAAAATAACATTTTCCAATTCTGTCTGGGTTTTGCAGAATTTTGGAAAACACATTAATCACATCATCACAACTTCCTTGGAGATGTGGTTCTCAGTTATACTGGATTTTACTGAATCTTGTTAAGTTTTAGGTTCAAATCATCCCAATGCCTTCCTCAAGTATTTTATAGGCTCCAATTAATATTTTTAAACTGAACTTTTTTCATCAGGTTCCAGCTTGATTAACTGTTCTCCAATATTTTTCTCCATCTAATATCACTACTTCTTTGCTCAGGATAGCTAAGTCTGTCAATACATCGAGTCACAAAACCATAGTTCATCCACTTATATGACTCAGTTATGGCCACTGCCTTGTTACACACATAAACATGAAGGAATGAGATTTTGTTATCACTAACTTCATATGATAATTTTAGTATAGGATTTTGTCCATAGCTGGATTTTAGGCTTTCAATTTCTTTAACATTTTCTGCTAATAGGAAAAAATGTTGTTAATGTAACTAAACCAAAAATCTAAATTTCATGAAAGATTTTGATCAGGAAAGAACCATTGATTAGATTTAAGGCTTCAAAATGATACTATCTGATTGTCCTATGGGATAATGGCCTAGTGGATATAATTATGGATGTGCAGTTGGTGTAATAGTGGCTTGGAATGAGAAATTGGAGAGTTGAGTTCAAATTCCATTCAAGTTCTTTATATTCACTTACACCCTTGGGAAAGGTATGATCTCTTGTATCCCTAGCCAAATATTAGCAGATCAAACAGGGCTCTCTAGCAGTGGTTGGCAATTAGTCTAGATGACAGACAACTATGAATTCAAAATCGTAACAAATCAAATCACAGGTTGCTATTTGGCAATGCATAGCACCCGGAAGCCACCTTTGCCAGGGTTATGGTGAAGACATTGGCACAGGATGCTGGAGGTGGTCAATGACAGAATCTAACAGACCAAATTAGTGTCATTGAACTGCAGTGGTATCCTGCAAAAGAGCCTTCCTACTGGACAATAGATGAAACCTAATTATTTCTAGTCAGATATAAATTGTTGCACAATTTCAAAGTGCCTTGTCTCCTAATATATTTGCACCCAAAACCCGTATGATAACAGGCTTATGACTACATCCTGTTGAAACACCGGTTCCTGTACAATCACTGAAAAGCAATATTTAGCCTGATCAGTCCCTAGATGGGTGACCAGGTGCTGTAAGTTTGGATGTGTGGGTGGTGTAATGTATAATAGCACATAATTATTAATCAGAGAGCTAAGTTCCAATTGCAGTTGGGTGTGTTATATTCACTTATGTGCAAATATCCTTGAGAAAGATATGAATCTACTACTCCTCTTCCCAGCTATGTGTTAATTAGTAAGATTTGTATCACTAAACCATTGTTATCTCCAGAAATAAAATAAAATTGTGTACAAAATATATATATTTCAGCATTAAGTAACCTATAGAGGTTGAAATACCACTAAATGAAAACAACCAACCAACCTATGATGACACACACAAAAAGCACCAGAAAGAATAATGTATGTGGATGCTATGGAGTGTCCCGACTGATGGCCTAGTCAGTCAGTCAGTGAATACAATTGTTGCATTATTCCAGGTATTTTTAAGCTCAGTTTCAGATAAGAAAATCTATAACCTCTGCAGAAACTGCATCAACAGGATGAATTAACAAAAGACTATCCTCTAAATAACCCCTAGCATGGGCAGCCAAATGTGAATAATCTACTCCTGAGGACTGAATAAAGTCTTCTGTTTGGAAATTCTGTTAGAATACCACAGAAGAAAACTGAAACATCACAATAAATCAGTGCATAATAGTGTGTGTGTGTGTGTATATATATATATATATATATATATATATATATACACACACTTGTCCAACTCTTTCCAAATCTTCTGCATTGTCTTCAGATTGACACATACTCTGAAATGTTTGTATTGGAGCTTTCGGCATGAATGCCAAACAGTACATCATACCATTTCCAAATTTCTGGTGGAGTGAATTGTGTCATGGTGCTCTTTTTCTCACAGACAGTTCCCAACTGACCCTACTGTGCCATTGACAAAGTTGAAAACAAACCACGTCTATGAGCAAAATTAAAAATATAAATGGCAACAATTTACCCATCACACTGCGTGTACACACACACACACACACACACACACACACACACACAATGGTGATTTTATTGAATAAATTTACTCTTTAGTATTTCAAGATATTTTTGTGTAATTTTGGCAAATATCTGTTAAAATGAGATGTCAGTGTTATTTTCATTCTTGTGTAATTTAAATGACAATTTATCCGTGTGTGTGTGTGCGCGTATATATATATATATACACACACACACACACACACACTGCAGTTCAAAAGTTTGAAGCCACCTCAAAATTAGCATGAGATGAACAAATTCTTAATCCAACACAGGCAATTTATTGGGAAAATGTTTCTGGTCACAGTTCTGCTTTACAATTACAAGGTTGCTGGTAGAAAGTCTCATTACTGCATTTAAGTTTGTGTTTGTCACATTGGACCTGTTCTTGGACTTATTTATCTTCATACAGGAAAAACTCTGTCCACAGATGTAAGAGGAACTTTTTTCTTTCCTAATAATGAAAAATGGTGAACTTGCCCTCACTTTCTTGCCTTGAAAACAGATTATTTTGCTTGAGAAGATTTGACATGCTTATACATTTCATGAGCCAAAAGTTCCTTTCTCTGCAATTTTGCATTTAGCTCATTTAACTTTTCAAAAACATCAGCTACTAACATAAGTTCATATTCCCACTCATCACAGTCCATTTTTTAAACAAATTCACAAGCAATCCCCTTCATATTGAGAAAGAGCAGGATTTCTTTTCATAAATCCCACACTCGCTTCAGCATTTTACCAAAACTGAGCCATTGTACATTGCCGTGGTAGAGAACATCCCCCTGCTCAGCCTCCATATCCTTCAGTAGGGATTTGAATTGTCTGTGATTGAGTGCTCTTGATCTGATGCTGTTTACTAGACTCATCACTGGATCCACCACATGCTTCAGGTTAAGTGCAGATTTTCTTGCTGCAAAATGCAGTTGAAAGACAAGAAAGCTTGGTTAGGATTGTCTTTTCTAATCTTGTCTTCCAGAAGTTTAACAATGCTCACATTTTTGCCATGTAATGCCTGGGCACCATCTGTTATTATTCTTGTCAATCTATTCTATGATAATGCATTTTTTTTCAGTTGATTTTACCACTCATTCATACAAATCTTAACTGGTTGTTGTATTTTTCATCAATTCTAGTGACAGCAATTCTTTGGTGATATGGAAATTCTCATCCACTCCACCTACAAATAACATACAAAATCTTTATCCTCAGCTGTCAAGTCAACTCCTCACTGATTATTTCTATGCATCACACAACAGTCCTCCTCAATAATAAAATGTCTTTAAATTTTGCTTTAATTTCTGAACTTACAACACTTGTGCAATCCATCATGCATTGTTTTATTAACTCGCCATCTGAGAATGATTTGTTACATCTTGAAATTCTGTATGCCACCATAAAACCTGCCTCTAACACAGTATCTTCAATTGGTGATTGCTTCTTAAATAGTTTGTTGCTTGTTCAATTTTGCAACATATTCTATAGCCTTTTTCTTCTGTTTTTAATCAGTCGTGTCACAACCAAAATCCCCGTGTTTTGTTTGGTAGTGCTGCTTCAAATTGTGTGTAGATTTCTGACGCTGAAAAAGTTATCGTTGGTTCAAGCACAAACATGTTGACTTACACAAAAATTTATTGAGTTTTCTTTTTCTAATTTATTTACTGTTGAAATTGCCAGATGTAACTAAGTTCTATGCTAATAGTTTATTTTCTCACACTTCTTGTTTTCCTGTCAACTATGATCTTCAAAAATTTAAATGCAATGTCAGTTATCAACTATCTCCTTAATTCCTGTTCTTTTATTGTTCTCTCACTTATGTATGTTGGAGTGTGAAGAAGGAACTAAGTGTAAATTATGAGGGTACCTGCAATAGATAACAGTTGACCCTAGGCTTGAAGAGGTTAAGATTGTATTGTTTGGGGATGTATCTTCTTAGGAGTTCATTCTATGAAGTAGTAGTTTTTGGGAAGAAGCTGTCTGAATATAACTTCCTTCTTACCAATAGAATAAAATGGAATGAGGATGGTTCACCCCTGTGTATATAGCATGGTTGGTCTTAGCTGATATTGCATTTATGGGAGAGGAGTTGTAGGGTGAAAAATAATTAATTGCCTACAAGGTCACATAAACACTTTTGAACTCTCTCAATGATAGAAAGAAATGATTGGGTAGCACCACCCAGTTATGACAGTCATACTCCTATTTTTGTTCTTATTTGACTCTTGTAAAGATAGAGCAGGGTCTGATATTTTCTGAAGCACTATAAGTAGTTGATCATTTTTCTAGCATCTTTAGTAATGGATGGTATAAGTTCCATTTGAGATCTGGGGTGAACTTGTCCCAAAAGACACTTGAAGCAAGGAGCCTCATGTTTACTTTGAGCATACAAAATTTGAAATCTGTTAATATGAACTTAAAAGTAATTTTAGTTTCCTTTTTTTTTCCCTTTTAAATCTGTTACTGATAAGTAAGTTTTCAGTTGAAATTTATTTTTCTTTAGATGCTGCTGGGCTGTAGCCAACAATGATTTCCTCAGTGCTTATGGCTGCCAAGCGTTGGTTGTCCAATATCCTTTTGTAGGTATTTGTTTCATTTGAGTGTCAGTCTTTAATTTTCATGTTTTTGTGTGTTGTGGAACTCATCTTACTGCCAATTCTTAAATTTCATTATTTACTTCTGTTGAATAATTTTTAATAGAAAACTTGGTCAATGTTAACATTGTTTTTCTTAGATGAAATAAAAGAATGTTTTTGTTAAAATATTTTTTGTTAATAAGAAAAATGATTATATTTTTCTAAAAACATTTATTTTTAAATTAAATCTTTGTCAAAATCTTAATTACATTAACTCTATTTACTAACATTTGTTTGTATGCATTTCTTTGCTTTTTACTATCCTTAACCAAAATTATAGCATGCACCAAAGTTCTGCAGAGTCAGAAAGATGAGAATTGGTTTTTACCTGTCATGTTTGAAGTTTGTTTAGATCTACGACGTTTTGCTATTCGAGTAAGTAGTAAATTTATGCATTTCTTTTCTTAACATTTCTACTTGCTTTTCATGAAATTAATTTTTGTTGTGGATTAAAATTTACATCCATCATGATGCATTTTTTACGAGATTATTAGAAAGACATTTTTTGTTAAAACATTTCCTCATTTCTCATGCATTTTAGGCTGATGCTCAAACAGTGAAGAAAGGCAAGGGCAAAAGTGGAGAGAAGCTAGAAAAAGCAGCTGAGCTTTTGATGGGATGCTTCAGAGTGTGTGCTAGTGACAGGTAAAATAGTAGACAATAGATTTGGTTGTCCATCTCTCCATATGGCCTCTGCATGTATGGTGTGTGTGTGTATACACACACACACACACACACACACACACACACACACACACACACACACACACATATATGTACCTGCAAAAATTTTCTTAAAAAAAAAAATATAGCATACCATGATGAAAAAAAAGGCCCCAAACTTGATAAAAACAAAATTTTATCATCAAGAGGAAAGACCAAATTATTTTTAATCCTTTCTAGCACATTCAAAATTTTGGTTTAAAATTTTGTTTTTCTTACATCAGTGGGTGAGCTAAAGATTAGTATTGGAAATTTTAGCATCTTTTTGGGCGTTAAGAACATTGTTTTGGAAATTCTTGTAAATAATTGTTGAATTTTAATGAAATTTTCAGGACTTACTCACAAATGAATGAAATTATTTTTGAAATTTTTAGAAAATCTTGGTAAAAAAAATTTTTTTTACATTACCTAATTAATTACTTACTTAATTTAAAAAATTTTTGCATAATTAAAATTCCAGTTTCTTCATATTTATATTAATTAAAAGCAGGACCCTTGGAGAATTTAATCATCAATTTGTTTTTGCCAAACAGAAACACCATTTATGGAAAATCTGCTCCAAATTGTAAAATTTGTTAGAAAAATTTATTAATTTTTAAAACTTTTCAAATTCTGTATTAATTTCAACCTTTTAGATGATATTATTAAACCATATTTACTTATCATAAATGGAAAAGCTTAATACAAATATTTTTAAAAGAATTTTGAATTTTTTTGTATGTGTATAAACATGTCAATTTTTGTAAGTACAGGCAACCATACACAATATTATCAAAAAATAAGAGCAATAACTATAGTAAATTTAAAGCCAAAATTTCCTAAATTCAGTAAAACATTAGATTATGTAGAATATTTCCCTAAATGTTTTAAATTACTTAGTACATACAAATTATATAAAAAAGGCACTCCTGTCATTTTCTTATGTTTTATAGATAAAGAATAATTTTAGAACTGTATTCAGGCTGTCAAAACAGCTACTGTTGGGTTTAAAACACAAAAAATGTATTTCTGTGATATTTTAAGCTTAAAGTAAAGAATATTTGTTTCAAATCAGATTAACTATACTTAAATCAGCTAATAAAATAAAGTTTTTGAAAACTATTTCTGTTTTGGAAGATCTTTGAATAAAGAATATTATATTGCTTTGAAAGATGACTAAAAAAGGGTGTTAATCAGCTATTTTAGTAAAAAAATCTCCTTCCATTCAATTTAAATTAGTTTTTCAAATACAGCAAAGTATTTTGCTTATTGGAAATATTAAATTTAAACCATTAGCTTGAAATTAAAACTAAAATGAAAGCTTTAAGAAAGATTTTTCATTTTTAAAAATTCATTTTAAACCTTAGGTAATGTGTTTTTTGTAGAGGTCCCTCTGTGTGTGTGTGTGTGTGTGTGTGTGTGTGTGTGTATATATATATATGAGGTGTTTCTCTGGCCACTGAAACTTTGTTTATTCTTGGCTAATGAATTGTCTACCAGAAAAGACTATTATGATTTTAATTTCCAATTAAAAGAAATTATATTTGTAAAATTTTCCTTTATTTTTCATCTAATTCTTAACATTTCTCTCTTCAGTCGTGCTGCAACAGAAGATTCAAAGAAATGGGGAATGCTCAATTTAGTGAATCAGTTATTCAAAATCTACTTCAAGGTAAATAGCATACTTTCATAAAATCCCATTTCATTTGTAAATAATAAAAAAATAAATATGATTATTATAAATCCATTGTCATTTTCTTGTATACATGTGATCCCATTGTCAACTCATGCTGCAAACACAGGTTCTTGTTTTGATCACCAAAGTTGAGAAGTGTCAAACCAAGTTAATAATTAGATGGGGGACTGCTTGGGAACACTGGGTACTGTACCTCCTATAATTCAAAATATGTTTTGACTATTAATAACCCACAAAGAGTTGATAAATCATAAAATAAAAATGTTTCTATCTTTTTTTTTCATTAATGTATCATAAGGCCATATTTTCTCCTGAATAACTCACACTCAGACTTTTACTAATCCTGTGCCCATCTAAGAAATTTTTTCAATTTTTTTTTAGTTTATTTTTCAAAATAGTTTTTTCTTTTTTTTTTTTTCACTCCCAAAGATCTGATCTTTATGAGGAAATATTACCATCAGAAAGCAGTAAAATATTTTGTCTTTTTGATTTGTAAGTTTTATATTTTTAGAATAACAAAGGAAAAGCAAATATTTTTTTGAATATTCATTGATTATAAGTAGTAACCTTTTAATGCTTTAAAATTATGAAAGTGTTTTACTTTTGCATTTCTAAAACCAATGTCAATATTTATTTCAGAAAAATTGAAATATTTTAATCTTGGAACAAAAATTTTTATTTTTATTATTTTCAGATCAATAAACTTCATTTGTGTAAACCTTTGATACGAGCCATTGATAGCTCTCCCTTAAAAGATCGGTTTAGTCTTTCACAACTTGTTACTTACAGGTAAAAAGAAATTTTTTAAAATTTTTATTTAATCATTTCACCCCAAGCAAATGTCAAAGTCACAAAGATGCAAGGTAATGTGAAAGAATCAAAGAAAAAAACATTATTAAGGGGGAGAGAATAATAAAAGAGGATTTAAGGTGGTAGAAGATTAAAATATTGCATTTAAATTTTTGAAGATCAAAGTTGATTGGAAAGCAGGAAGCCAAAAGAGAGTTCCAAAAGTGAGAAGTGTGAGAGAAGAAACTGTTAGCATAGAATTTAGATTTACATCTAGTCATTTCAATTGTAAGATGATTAGACCTTGTTGCCAATCTAGTAGTATGCTTCAATTCATAAAGTCTAGTTACCAAAGTGTGAAGCTTATCAGAACAATTACAATGAAAGTATTTATAGAACAGACACAGGGAAGCTATATTATGGTGGTGCGAAAAGTAACTAAGCCAAAATACCAGGTCAGGAACAATAATATTACAGATTCTTTGGATTTTGTCAAGAATGTCTAAATACATAGAAGAAACACCAGACCAGATGTGACAGCAATATTTGAGACATGGACAAATGGTAGATTTATAAATACATAAGATAGAGTCTAGGAAGAAAAATTGTAATGACATCATGAGCCAACTTTCCTAGCAGTAGACCTAGCAATAGATTCAATATAATCCTTCCACTTCATGCTAGTGGAAAACATTAACCCGAGAAGGCACAATGAGTCACTCTTCTAGACCTCCAGGTGGGTGACTGTTGTAGCATACCTATGGACAATAATGGGTATGTTCCCATTCACATAAATACAGTAGTAAATACTATATGTTGGTCTGCAGTTGAAGATTCATTGTGGAATTCACTTGACTCACTTCTAGCAGTTGACTACTTCTACACGCCACTGATGAATCTTATATATGTTGTTCTTTTTCTAAGTATTATCGTTCATTACCAACTTTCGTGTGATTATTCTGTTCAGTTACCATCCATAGGTTACAACAGTGACTCATTGCTTTAGCCATGCTGATGGAAAGTGTGACGAATGCAAGCCCACACATATACGCTATTCCCCTCCCATTCCCACAACAGAACCTAAAGCAGACACGCATAGAAACACTCATAGGCGAATTCTAAAAATAGACTCAGACCCAGTAAAATAGCACATAAAAGAAACTATGTGATTGGTCAAAGGCAGCCAATCAGCAGTCAAGAAAACTAAGCGCCAAAATGGAGACGCGCATGTGGAGAGGAGAGAAGAGAAGCAGTTTACAGGCTAGACCAGCTGACGGAAGGTCACGCCAAAATCCACGCTCCAGATAATATATTGCGACGACACATTCCCAGAGGCAGAAAAGCAGACCAACCATACTAATGCCAAGAATGTGAGTATAGTCAAGATGTATTCGGCTTGAATCCTTCGGAGATTATCGCCTTAAGAAGAAATCCTGAATATAAACCCAAGGCAGGAAATAAGATCTCAGTTGCGGTTATAAACTCCAAGCTTTAAAAGAACGAATGTGAAAGAGACCATCGCCTTAAGAAAAAATCCTGAATATAAACCCAAGGCAGAGAATACGATCTCAGTTGAAAACCTAAAGCTCCAGACGCTGAACAAAGAATATAAGAAAAGAGACTATGATCGCCTGCGTTCGATAACCGCATATTTCAGATAAGTACATACCCCCCCCCAAAAAAAAACAATGTTATTCTGAGTCACAAACACCAAATAATGTGTTCTTGCAGACACCTTTCCATAAGTGCAAAAATTAGATATTTGATGTTATACCCTTATATCTGTGTGAAGCTTTGCATTCGTTGCTAGTTGTCGTATCCCAACTGAATATATTGTGTAGCTTATAAGACATAATATCTTTGTTGTTGTTGCCACATACATGTCCTTGTTAATTAAATATTTTATTGTTTACAATGTCGTTTCGTTCATTTATGGTCAATGGTCGGCTGAATGTGTCATTCCAGGAACCCGGGAAAGCCTAATTCAATTACATCATAATTGAGTTGGACTTCGCCTATTTTCTTTTCTTTTCATACTATCTGTTGATTATTTAATGATATAAGGGAGATAACCCTATTAATTATTCAGTAATCCTATCACGGAAGGTTATTTGTGAATAAAAGATATAATGAATCATCGTGCAGAACATGTAGATCTTAGCCTGGCATTGATTGTAACCCCCCTCCCCCCACAATATTAACGCTAGGTGAGGGTCTATAAGAAAAGCAAAAAAAAACATTCTCTCAGACAATTAAAAAAGAGCAGTTCCATTTTGGAGGCTTTAAAATTAATAAGTCATTCCTTACCCCAGTTAACGGATTGAATGTCATTTTTTAGATCCGCTGCCAATTTGACCTTATTAAATCTGTCGGATTTACCATTATGACAGGAATAGATAGTAGTGTCATCGTCACAGATACTGAGTTGAGGACTGCTAACATTGTTCAATTCAAACTTTTTCAAGGCATGTTGCAATAATCTGGAATTAAAACCCAAAGACTTATTTTCTGACATTTGTGTTTTTATCTATTATGTGTAATTTATTTTATTCGTAAATAAGTTTTTTAAAGTCCTTTAAGGTCGAATTCCCTTTTATTTTTGTAAAAAGCAATATATTAGATGTACAAAGAATCTTACTGGGATGTGGGTAAAACGGAAAACATAATTACCTTCTAAGTATCCGATGAAAGGGTGTCCACTTAAAAAAAAAAAGAAAAAAATTCCCCACAAACAACTTAAATAGAGCACACACCATTGTGATTGGCTATTGATCAACTACCAATCAAATGCGTGATGACGGGGTATATTATAGAAGTTAGTGTCTGTAAGCACTTTTAGAGGGCGTATCAGAGTCCGATCAGCTCTGATGGGGTCGACTTGGTGTGGTCAGTATGATGTTTGAAAGACCCGAAACTGCCCAATGATCCAATTCAGAACATCACTGACAACGCTCTCTAGCGCTAAAGAGCGTATATTCAAAAAAAAAAAAAAGTGTTAAGGTAAATATTTGAATATTTGATGAATCATTTATATTTAAAATTGAAATAGAAGTCAATTTATAATAAAAACAATTTTCTTCAAGTATGGATAAATAATTTAGCTGCTGCAGTATTTCTGACTTTAGATCATATTTCAAAATATTTTATGTGCTGCATAGAAATGTATTTTCAGTTTGTATTTCATATTCATTTTCTTTGCTTTCCCAGTTTTATTTTATTTTAACTGTTTTTTATAGATTTTTTGTAGGAAGGAAAGCTATGTTTGATAGTGACTTCAAAGCAGGTGAGCATCTTTGACACTGTATAGAAACAAGCTCTATTTAGTTACTTGTGAATTAAATAGTTTAAATGTTAATGAATAACACCAATTTAGTTCTCTGCCTTAATTATAATGAATCTTTTATTCCTTATTTGTCAATGAAGAAAATTTAAGGTATTAATTGTTTTTTAATAAAAAAACAGAATTAATACCCAAAAATCAAATACTGAAGAAATTTTGTTTCTTGTTGGAAAATTTAATGATTTGGATTTTATAGAATTTATAGAAAATCCTTTTACTTTTTCATGTTTTGCCAATTTATTTATAGAGATATTTTTCTAAAGGATTATTGCACAATATTCAAATGAATATTATGTAATAATTTTGTGTGTTCTGAAGCCAATCTCTTTGTTGTTATTTCAGCCGAAGAATACCTTACCTTTGCTTTTGAGCGTTGCCACAAAGAAAGTCGAGGGAACAAGAGGCTTATTCTTATTTACTTGTTACCTGTAAAAATGTTGTTGGTGAGTTGTCTTGTATAATAGCTACAGAACCATTGACTTGAGAAAATGACCCTCCTTCATTCTCCACAAGGCATATTTTTCTTGTAATTTTAAATTAAAAAAAAAAGAAGCCAAAACAATATAAATATGAGAAGGATTTGCATTGATCTTTTTCAGGGTTACATGCCCAAAGTGATTGTGCTGAAAAGATATGATTTGATGCAATTTGCTGATGTGGCTAAAGCTGTAAGGTGAGAATTTGCTTGCTTTTTTCTATTTTTCAATTGGCTGAGAAAGATAGAATATCCAAAGATGAACAAATGTTATACAATGTCTCTTTTGCTTGAGATTTTAGTTCTTCTGCTTTGTATTGAGTACAAAATAGTAAAAATGCTGGCTTTCCAACCTTTTGTTGAGTGGGGATTATTCCATTGTGTAATCTTTAATCACATTTTTCTAAATAATAATCAGTAAAGCTTTCATTTCTGAATAATTTTTCTTTAAACTCTTATTTGGGAATTTGCTGTAGATTATCAAAATGTTTTTATAGGTTACTAATCACTAGACTAGTGAATTCAGTTTTCATTAAGTGCTCTACTGTTGAAACCTTGTGCCAGACTAAGTTAAGCTTTGCATCCATCTACATTATTTTGTTATTCAGTATAAAATTTTAAGCCTCAAGAAAACTATTCTTTTTGACAGGAAGTAATATTTTCATCTGTTTTCTTATTTAACAAGTGTTGCATGTTGGGTAATATTCTGCAGTTAGAGAAATTATTTGGAATTTCTCTAAAAGATTTAAAAGTTTAAATTGTAAAGTACACACAATTTTCTTAATTTTTTTCTACAGTAATTTGATTTTGATTAGTTTGTCTCCACATTTAATCCTTGAACTTTGAAGCAAGCAATTTAGATATCATGACCCCCTCCAATATATTCTTTGAATTTATCATAGTTTTGATATTTGATGAACATGTCTGATTTTTTTTGATTAATGAAAACATAGTTGGAAAATATGTCGCTAATACAAAAGAATTTAAAAATTGTACATTTTTCCTTTTACAGTGAATGTATTTTTCATTAAAATATTTTTATATCAAAGTTAAACTTTTATTATGAATTATACAATTTTTTTTCTTCCAGCTCAGGCAATTTGTTGTTGCTGAATGAAGCTTTACAACGTAATGAAGCATTTTTCATCAAATGTGGAATTTACCTGATTCTTGAGAAGCTGAAAATCATTACTTATCGTAATCTCTTCAAGAAAGTGTAGGCTGCTAGCTTTTATTTCTTTTTTTTATTTTATTTCTTTGAAAGCACAAAGGCCATTACTGCTTGATTTTGATGCTCCTAAAGTTTTTCAGTTAGTGACATTGTTAAAGTTTCAAGTAAGGAAAATATTAAAATTTTTATTTAGAGTAACTTCAAACATTTCATAAGATTAAATTATTTCCAAAAAATCTCTGCAGAAAGTTAATAAAAAGAAAAGATAAATTATATCGAAATGATTGAAAAAGTTGAATATTTTAGTTTTGTATTTGTTCATTAATCCTTTCTTTTGTTGCTTTTAATCTTAAAATTCTATTTTCAGCTATTTGATCATAAAAAGCCATCAGTTGCCCATTGAATCCTTTACAACAGTTCTTAAAATGATGCAGGTTAGTTTACTTGAATAATTCTTCTTATTAATCAATAGCTTGTTTCAGTAGCTAAGAAACAGTTGTTGCAAAATGAAGGATTCAAGATATGAACTCAGAAAAATTGACTGGTGAGGATAACATTTTGATAGGTTTTTATGTCATGAATCTTGAAATTTATTATTTTTGACTTGTTATTGTAATGAATTTTGTTTTCAAGTTGATTTTCAAAACTCTTGTTGAAAACTAAATCTTTTTTTTTTTTATTTTCAGGTGGAAGACATTGATAATGATGAGACCGAATGTATTTTGGCAAATCTGATTTATGAAGTAAGTGAAAGAATTTAAAAAGAGAAATATATTTTGTTTATTTTGCAAATAGTCAAAGAATTATTAGGAACCTAATTGTAACTATTTTCTGAGTTTTTGGTAATAAAACCTCCAAATATTTAATTCCATTTTAATGACAATTTACTTTGTATTGGTAACACATTTGATTCTTGTTAAAATGTCAAGAGCATTGAGAAATTAGCTTGACATCAAAACTGCCATAATCGGTTAAACTGAAAATATCCTAAGTATTTCCTATGATTAAACTGTCCTACAATAAACTTCATAACATATAATGGTTACAATTTTTATTTTTTTATATCAATTTGAATAAATTGATATAAAAAAAAAGTTGTAAACATTATTTTTTTTATGTAAATGCTTTCTTCAATGACACCTTGTCTTTCCTTACAAATACAGTGTAACCCGGATATAAAAGAGTTGTCGGGACCGGAGAAGAAGTCTCTTATATCCGGGTTTGGTCTATTTTATATACATTAACACAGGCTCTAATTTGGGACCGGTGAAAATCTCTCTTATATCCAGGTTTCTTATATCCGGGTTACACTGTAATGCTATATATGTTATGAAGTTTATTGTAGGACAGTTTAATCATAGGAAATTAAACTTTCCACAATTGTCATTCAGTCAAGATCATCACTTATTTAGGGCTCTTCACTAATTTGGCCTCAAAATACTACATTTCACTTCCATATTTGAAGAATTCTGTTTTAGTTTTCAGCCAAATTACTTATGTCATTCTTTTTCTTCTCTGCATTTTTTTTCCTTTGCAAACTATTTTTTTTTTTTGTTGTAGAACAAAGTCAAGGGTTATATTTCACATCAACACCAGAAGCTGGTTGTGAGCAAGCAGAATCCGTTCCCAGTTCTCTCATCAGTGCTTTGAACAGTTCTGCAAGTTTACAACAAAAACTGAAGAAGAACAGAAATACAAGCATGTATATTTGACACTTGCAAAATTTGCAACATTCACTTCTGAGTAAATGCTGCTATTACAGGATGGAAACAAAAATATAACATTTTGCAAAAGTTTGAATTTGAAAACTTCTCAAGATGCAAACAATGTAATATGTAAAAATTCAATCTCACACAGATGAAGAATCAATTGACACTTTTCAGTGTCAGTTCAGCTGGAGTAAAAAATGCAGAAAAAACTTTGTAACATTTGGAAACTTTCCTTAATTCCAAATTACCTATCAAATGACTCAGCATTGGAAATGATTCTAATGTCCAAAGATAACTTTTAATAAAAATACAACACTTAATTAAAAAAAATCTGAATATTTTTTTCATTCTTCCAAAGAAAAAAAAAGTCTAATTTTTCAGTTTAACAACAATGTAACCTTTTTCCAAACTATACATGTGATAAGAAAAAGAAAGAAGAGTTGGGTTTCCATTCATCCTGAGTATTTTTTATTGCCACAAAACAGGATTCAATAGTTTACAAAGTATAATCAGTGAGATTTGGTGGATTTATATAAAAAACAATTCGTGCATATCTGGCGTCAGTAACATTAAAAATAGGTAAACATTCAACTTGAATCTAAAAGTCTTTTTCATTTTTTGTGTGCATGATGCATAGAGAAGGAAGACATCCTTAGTATTATTGTCTTGTTTATGGAATGTACTCAGGCAAGCTGAGCAGGGAAGTTTTGTATAGAAATGAAGGGACTTTAACAGATCCAAGCAGATTGTAATCCTAGAATTTAATTTGGGGAAATCGGACTCAATCTGTCATTTTTAATCACCATCGAATGTTTATTTTGCCAAGTGAAAATACAAATGGCTCTTTACTTCAGAGTCCCAAGGTTAATCAACTTTGCTTCACCTGACTAAATTTATTTTGTTTATTGGTTCAAATGTGTAAAACCTTTGCAGTTATTCACAATTTCCAGCTATAGTTTACATCTGCAACAGGGAATAATAAGCTGCTTGGATTAAAATTGGTTGTTATCTAAAAGAATGTGTGTTACATACAGACATACATACATACGCACATATGCAAGACAGTGACTCTTCCTGAAATATATTTTTGTTTGTAGTTTTTTGCTTTTGAATTGTTAAGAATCCAAATTTCTGCATTTTCTTAGCAAATAAATTCTTCCAATTTTAAACCTGTAAATCAGGTTCAAGTACTGATTTGTTTGTTGAAGATGTGTGGCTTTGAATAGCAAGGCATTGATTAATATGTGATGAGATGTAGCCCAGAAAAATCTGTTCGGGTTTGTCCTGCAGACAAATGAGGGGAAGGCAAAAGGGTTTGTCTGATGCTCAGAGTAAAATCTGACCAATCAAAAGCATTTGGTGCTGCAGACAAACATCCAATTTGTCAGCCATTGTTTTGCATCTTCATATGACATTGCAGAAAAGGTTACTGTGGGCTCTAACCCCAGATCGATACATTCACTTTGGAACAGGAGCTAGTGGAGAATGAAATGATATGAAAAGAAGACCTCGTTGTGAATTGTTAATATTAACTGGGAGGCAATGTTTAACCTTTATGCCTGTAAAAATATCTTGTGTTAAGAGGATAGTTATTCTTTTGACACCACTATTCATACTCTTTTGACTTCCTTGATAATATTTATTTTAAAAAGTGAGGATTAGAATTTTAATAAAACCCAAATATGAAAATGGATTTATACATTTCCTTTAGTCTTGAGAATTGACAAAGATATTAAACATTATTTATTATACTAGATTAGATTTCATAGTTATTTATAAAATGGTAAATAAATATTGCATTGTTGTTGGTTTATATATATTTTGATAATTTTGTAATTTTTTATAAATTTTTGAATAAATATTTCTTTTGAAATTTCTCCATAAAATGGTAAATAAATCTTTATAAAAGGTAAATAATAAATATCGCATTATACTTGGTTTATATATTTTTATAAATAGACCTAGCTGAGAGTTAAAAGTGTATCGAGGGAATAACTGTCCTTTTGACACACCTTTTTTTTTTCTTTTTTTTTTTAGCAGGTATGAAGGTTAAACATTGCTCACTGGGCCATAGAACAGCGTTGGTGAAGTGCTCTCATCCATCTGTTCAGTAGAGAGTTTTTGGTAATAGATAACAACTCAGACCTATTGCATCCAATTTGCAATATTAGCTGAACATTGGATGCATGAAATTAAGATGGAATTTTCCTAAAATGCAAATGAGAAAGAATAATTTAATGAGACTCAGGAGAAACTTTCTGCTTTTTTTTTATTTAACTAAACCTGCTTAGATTTTATAAATTGATTTGTTTCTATTTCCTAAGAAACAGAAAATAAAATCATGAACAAATGTAAAAGGAAAATAATCTGAGTAGGAAACAGCAGCATTTTCCCCAGAGTTAAAACTTCAAATCATCACTTAAAACAGGTCACTAGATTCTCTTCATTTACAAATCATTATAGAAGTGAATTTAAATTTCAAATATTACTTTTCACCTTAACCTAGATGAGCAGAGAATTTTCATGAAATAATCAGTGGTCATGTGACCATAACATGATTCCCTATTGAACAGTTTGCAAAATGCAGTCACATCAAACTGTCTGCAGAATCCATGTAAAAACTGCAAAGCCTTTACTTTTGCTTGCCATTCACAGCCAAAAGGAGAAGTGTCACTGCTATTTTTAGCCGGTAGATTCTCAAAAGACTGTAAATATGCCTGGCTTCCAAAATACAGAAACTTCTCACTTTCCTAGGCAAGGTCAATCAGTAAGAAATTCCAAAGGTGATATTCATTAAAAAAAAACAAAAAGAAAATGGTGATATTGTTGAGAAGTTTTGTAGCCATCATGCAGTGTGCAGAGAAAATTTATGGAAAGCTGCACATTTGGTTTGGTTTCGTTGGCACACAATGGTTGCCAACGAAATGTTACACAGGACAGACAATTTAATTTCTATTTACAACAGAAATAACAATGAGATTGGCAATAAAAACGGTTGCAAAGAAGTAAATATTTATCACAAATTTTAAGACTGCATCTGGTGCACTGTAAAAATTCTTGTTTTTTTGTTTTGATTCTGTACATGGGGTGGAAGAGGTGGTAGCTGTGTGAAGTTTCAGGGAGCAGATTGCCTGTTGGTGGTGGTGGGGGGATGAGGACAAGAAAAATGATACTCAGAATTTTGGTGAATGCTGGTAGCCATTTCACTTGAGACTCCTTCACATTTCTTTAATTTCTGCCATGTTGGGGAGGCTTGTCTAACTTACAAAAAGTAAATAAAAATTTGATGAAAGCATAAATTCTTTAATTTCCAGTTTTTGACCTGGAATGAAGCCAATGGAAATTTCAGAATTTTCCGTACACCAAACAGAAATATCCATTGAAAGAGAATCTGAAGTTGGCAAAATCTTCAGATGTTTTTTTTTTTTATTGTTGTTCATATAAATAAGTCTATTGAAAAAAGGGGCAGTGAATGGCCTTTTCAGAAATGAGGTGGCATTATTTTATAGGTGGCCAAGTTGTTAATAAGATTAAGCCATTTGGGTGGCTGTGGAGGTTTAAACAATTTCTTTTATGCCCACAAATATCAATGTGATGATGCTCTTGGAAAATTTGGTGATTGGGGGGGGGATTACTCAAAAGATAAAAATCACTGGAAATTTGTCAATGTTTTTCAAACATTTAAATAATTTTTTATAGAAAAACTGATTGTATAAAGAAAATGAGTGTGTAAAGAATTTCTTTGACTATTCAGATTTTTTTTTATCTTAAGGAAGACACTAAGGAAATTTTAAACCAATCACTGCAGACTATTTTTTCCTTTTCATTTATTCTTTGCTTTTGGCAGTTGAAAGTTTTACAAAGAAAGTTTGTGCATTTCACTTGGTTTAAGTGTCCTGACAATACTTTGATTATTGTTTATCCAGTATAACACACCAATGCTCACAGAAAATAAAAGTTCTCATTATGCATGTGTGCCATTGAGACAATCTTTTTCAATCTTTCATATCTTTTCTGTAGATTGCATTGAAAACCATTTTGCAAAATTGAATGCTTTCTGTCAACAGATTTTAGCAACTGATCACAAAACAGCAAATACTTTAGTGTTATTGCAAGAGAATTGTGAAGGAGTCAGGTTGTTGGCACTTAATATACAGTGTGTACATTAATCTATAATTGAAGGAAGGTGACTAGTGTCTTACAAAAGGAATAAATGTTGAAAATAACATTTTAAGCAATTAAAAGGAAAATGTTGTCATAAATAAAAGTCTAATGATTAATGGTGCAGATCAAACAGGGATGTTGCAATTGAAAATTAGGTCATTGCATGCTGGGAGCAGACAATCTGCAATGTAAAAAGGAGTGAAATACATACACTGCAAAATGTTGGCGCATTCAAATATCACAATTTAAAAAATGGCCCTATCTGAAAATCAAGCTAGTATCACACAATTTGAGGACAGTTGAAAAGAAATTTCCATTCTTTTATAAAATAGCAGGAAAAATAGGTTTACCACCAAACTTAAAAACTATCAAAAATACTTGTTTTTACAGTTGACAGAAGCCAAGAGCAAAAGAAAAAAAAAAGCTCTTGAAAGAGAAAAACAGTAATAATACAACTAGATGTAAATACTGGTTAAATTGTTTGTGATTCCAATTATTGAATGCATTATAGAAATAATTTGGATTCATTTTAGGAAAATACATAAAAAGTAAAAGACAATAAAAAAGATTTGGTGAAAAATTAGCAAAACCCCGAGAAACAACCCCCCCATCCATCATTGAAAAAAGAACAGATGTAATCATGCAAAAACGTCTGCCTTTGTGATAGCATCTACTATTAACAAATGATGTATTACAAACAAATTTCCCATCAGATATAAATTTGCTTGTCTACATACACACTTATCCCTTGTGTAGATGTTTATATACATCTGCAGATTTTGACACACATACACACACAATGACAGGAGAACAATGCCAAATGGAAGGTGAGACATGCAAAATTTTCAAAAATAGGATGTCAAATGGAGCTGGGGGGGTAACGGTTTCAGATATTGTGCATTTGCAAATTCACTCAAACAATAACAACTGAATTGTGCAACAACAGATGTTTTGTTTTACTTTTAAACTGCTTATGCTTTATGTGCAGGAAAAAAAATCAGTATTTGATATAAGAGAGCGACCTGAGGGTCCCCAAATGGCTAATATCTGAATAGAATCTTGCAGCTGACCCTAATCCTAATTTTAGCCTTTAAATGTGAAAATATTTGTAAAGAATTATTGCAGGGTTTGTGGGGAGGAGGAAGAGGGGGGGGAAGCATAAAAAGGAAAAGAATCTAATGAATGAGAGAAAATAATTTTTTTTTCCTTGAAAAGGTTCTCACCAATGAGTTATTTCTAGTGAATATAAAGCACCAATTCATTGCACTCATCAGGGAGAAACCAAGACACAGAAATTACTGCAACTTTTTCCTCTCCAATCAAAAAAATAAAAAATTAACCGTTGCTTTATTTTTTTTTATTTTTATTTTTTTTAAACACAGGAAAGAAAATTATTTATTCATTCAAATCACTCATAATTGTGAGAAATATTGTAATGGTGGCAAAATATTTGAAAGAAAAATTTATAATAAAACAATAAAAGCTAATTGCTTTATTTTTCTTCCAACATTTCTTGATAAAACTTTTGGCATTAATCTTGAAAATATTTCTTTTATTTGGAAAAATAGTTGCTTAAAGAACAAAAGAGCTGTCCTATAGAGCTTGATGAATTTAGAAATTTATGGACAATGTACCAAGAGAGGTATTCTTTCAGGGAACAAAGAATAGATATCCTAAAAATATAACAAATTTATTTTCTCTTCATCAAAAGGAAGCACTAAAATATGTAGTCAGCATAATTTAAGTCTGAAAGATGCATTGTTAGAAAATTTGGTAGAAATTTTAATTTCTGTTCTTTTGCATTTCTAAATATAGATTCTGTACTACAATGGAAGAAATGTTAGCTGATTATAGAACAATGATCAATTCAGGTTCCTTTTAAAATATAAAAAATATTTCTCGTAACTTGACTATATCCAAAGTTTAGTCATCAATTCTTACATTAAAAAGAGCAAACATTTTATCCATTATTTCTGAATGACATTCCTGTTCATAAATAACTATTAAGATGAATTTATGAAAATTATGGGATGTTCTGATTACGTGCATTGTTGTAGAGCTTTTGAATATTTTTGTTCTTGATAACTCAGTCTAAATTAAAAGTGAAAGAATTTTTTCTTTCAGTTTAAGAGTGAACATTTGAATATGAAACTTTCTATGAATCTATAAAGCTCTCTATTAAAACATTGTCCTATTTTAAGTGGTAAATGAGGATGATAATTTCAAATTTGATGAGTGATTTGAGAAAGGCCATTTTGATCTCATTGACCAGTGGAGTGTTATCACTTTGATCAGATTGAAGATGCACAGTATACTTTCTTCAATAACTGTGATTACAAGACATCTATACAAAACCTTTTTGTTTGTGCTATACAAGTTTAAATTAGTCATTCAGTTAAAATTTATCAACTTATTGCTTTGTGAATTGTGATCTACCACCAAGAAAATTAAATCTGATTCATCACAGGTCCAAGTACCCACAACATGAAAAACATGGTTTCCCATATTCAAGCTTGACATTTTAAGAATATTTCTAAAAATAATGAGCTACCAAATTTTTTCTTTTTAATTTCCTTGAATTTCAACTGGTGGTAAAATGATTGACCTAATTTACGCAAATTCATCTGAATGACTTTGTATGAACAGAATTGAAAGAAAAAAAAAAGCCAATAATGTTTCCTAAATTTTCTTCATCAAAATATAAATATTAAATAATAATATCTTGCATTGTATGTCACCAGACTACTATAAAAGAAAAACTTTGCTTTCTTTTTTCACAAAAAGAATTTTTTATGGTCATCCTCTAAGCTGGAATATTAAAACTTCCATTTCAAAAAATTAATTCACTAATTTCTACTTTTACTATTTAATTCTCAGAATATTGATATGGAAAAAGACAAAAAAAACTTATTTTAGAGAATATTTAAGATTTTAGTTACTGAAAATTAATTCCTTAAAAATATATTGTAGATTTTCATACATAAACTTGCTGCCAATATTGCCAGGATAATAAATATTTATTATGAATTAGAATGAGTGTGTGTATGTGTGTACACGTATGTATATATGTGTACAAGTGTGTGTGTGTGTGTGTGTGTGTAAGGAGGTATTAATAGATACTGAATATATTTTATGATTAGATTCAGTTGATTTCATTCTGAAATTAGAAACTGTAGGAAAAGGAACATGTAAATCACAATTTTATAGATATAAGTTTTGTTTAACATTTTAATTTAAATTTAATGAAGTGCATTTCTAGCAGAATTGCCGGAAGTTGACATGGAATTATGAAGAATATGAATTTAAGTTATAGGAAAATATATAACCTTCCCTATTTGAGGAGATATGAAAAGGAAAGTCATATGCAAATCTTTTCCTAATGACCAGAGATCAGAAACAAATAATTCAAATAAAATTTATGAGAAACAATGAGAATGAACAACTTGGTCAACAATGAACAATAACATTTGAAGTCTTGAATATAAAGATGTAAAATAATTGAAAGCACAAAATATCCAAAAAATATATCAGATATAAGCAAACATTTATTGTGAGGCTTTGAAACTAATCTTTTCATTTTTGTAATATATAACTTATATAAGTCGATGTAATCTGGTTTTATGATAATTTGGTTTTTGGAAATCAGTTATATCTGCAAAGTTAAAAAAAAAAAAGAAAGAACTGTTGAAAAATTTCTTATCCCAGTTTGCACCACCTCAAACAGATTTACCTTTTAGAACTCAGAAAGATAGTCATGAATTTTATGTCAATTGTGGGATGAGGTATTTTCAGACATTGTAAGAAACTTATTTGTCTTGTACACTTAGCCTAAAAGAAACGGGTAAAAACTTTTCATGATGATGTTGATAATATTTTGATTCATAAATTTCTTATCTTCAGGTGATGATGAAAGTTCCTTGAAGAAGTATCAGAAATTTACTAATCAAATTGGAGGGAAATGCAGTTTCCCTTTAAAGCATATATTTTAAATATTAACTTTGTAAGTAAAACGCCATTTCTAGAAAAATAAAATGCTGACATTGTTTTTTCCAGGTTTTGTTTTTGATTATTATTGATTTCCATTATTGTGTCAATTGTATTAAGGAATGTTTATTCGGAGGAATTTGATGAGAGTGTAAGTGAAAAAGTAAGGGAAACACTGAAAGTTAAGTGACAATCCAGTAGAAGACAAACAAACTCTGATTATGTCACTCCTTGGTGTTTGAAAACACATTCAGCAGCCATGTCATTTTTAACTATGCTAAATCATTTATTGTTTTATTTCAACAGATTAGATTTGGGTTTTTTAATTACACTTGCAAGAGAAGTTTTTTGTTACTAGATTTGGCAAATAAACATCTTGATCACAGAGACATAAATAACTCTTAACAAGAATTGAGCTAATATTTTCTTTGAACAATGTTATCAGTTATTTAAATGCACTTAGATAATTTTTTTGATAAACAACTTATTGATCCTTAAACAAAGGCCAATGAAATGAACTACCAGACAACATTTTGATTGAATTTGTATTTGTCTTAAGAATGGAGGCTTAATGAAATTTGAATCAGAAAATACCTTTCATAATAATTTACTCAGTGAATGCAATAAAAGTAGAAGGATTTAGGTTTTAAATTTTAGATACAATTTTTTACTCATTAAATAAATTGCTAGACAATTATTGACATTTTTAGTTGAAATAAGGATCATTAATTAAGAAGAGGAATTCGGATATAAAACATTAGGGTTGGCTTTTCAAGACTATTTAAGCTGATTACAATTTTTCTTATACAATTACAGTAAAACCTTGTCTACAATAAAACTAGTTCTGTAATGAGAAGTCAAAAATGTTTTGTAAATTTATACCTGATTGGCTTAAAATTTTCCCTTTTCTACAGAGCTTATAATAAACATGACAGGCTGATGCTGCTTTTAGAGATAAAAAGGAAGGAGAGAAGAGAGAGGCAAAAGTGAATTTCTTTGCTTTCAACTCTTCCACCATTTTGTCAATTGTTATTTGCATAATAAGGAGGTAATACTCGATGTGATGATATTTTAATGAATGAAAATGAACAGGAGAATGGGTGGAAATGAATATTATACCCCACTTACACACTCCCACTCACCACCCTTACTCACACTCAGATACATCCCCACCCCACTATCCTCAAATACATTCAGGCATACATCATTGCAATTATGCAAACTAAGTAAGCACATATATAGACATTTATATTAAGTTCATTTCTGGCTTAAAATTTTTCAAAATCACCACTTCTCTCAACTGTTACATTCGTCTTCAGGTTTCAGTTTTAATGGAAATGTTTTAATCAGGTGCAACAACAATGGAGTCTGGTTAAAAAAAAAGACACAAAACAATTGCAATTTTCACATTTGATTTTTGTTGCAGAACAATACTGAAATATTGAAAAATGAGTTCAAGGGCCAGGGGAAACAAATTCTTGACAAAACAAATCTATGCATAAAATATTGAAGGCAAGCAAAATATGAAATTACAAAAGAAGAAAAAGGAAATCTTACTGTTGGAAAAATGTTCAACTCCAGGTGATTTCTAGGCAAAAAGATCCCTTGAATAATCAAGGGTTGGGAAGAATAAAAAAAAACATATCAAAGTCTCCTGGGACAAAATCCAAGGACGGTTAAAGGGAATGTGGGTGGGACACAAGGAGGAAGAAGGAGAGAATTGCGATTTTTAGAGCTGCCAACATTTCTTTGAGCCAATATTAAACACACTTGCACAAAAGTATTTTGGGGACAAAGGATGGCAAGAAATATTACAACATTCCCAACACCAACCCATAATATAAAAGCCCACCTGTATGTATGTATAGGATTGTACAAGTAAAAAATGAAAGTAATTTGCAAATCATTGATATTTGATCAGCAACAAAGTCTGTTTAATCCAGGCAATTTTTGATGATTAACAACATCATTGTCCAAACATTCTTAGAATGTTTTGAAATTGATAAGAATAATAAAATATTGAAAAAAATCCCAAAATGTTTCATTTGTTGATCCAATATGAATGTATTTTGTCTAGATTTGCTGTCATGTTTTAAAATTCACTACTGGTCAAGTATATGTATATATATATATATATATATATATATATATATATATATATATATATATATGAAGAAATATAGTTTTAAGGTGTGCTATATTTATGAGATAAAGTGCTCAATATCAGAGATAGAGCGTATGTAAATATAAATATAAAAGTGAACATTGAAGTCAACACACACAGGCGACAGGCTGTTTCATGCTAGGTGAAATCATCAGACGACCTGACAGTTGAGCCTAGCATGAAACAGCCTGTCACCTCTGAGTGTTGACTTCAATGTTCACTTTTATATTTATATATATATATATATATATATATATATATATATATATATATATATAATGATATATATAATGATTTTTTCTTGGATTGGCTGTAAAACTTAGGTATAGTGGGGTGGTATTCTGTCAGATTTGATAATTTCATAATCATAATTTCTCTTCATTGGTAACTAACATTTACATGGAATTCTCTGTAATAAATCTGAGAAAATGTTAGTTACCAATGAAGGGAAATCATAGACAAAACTGATAGAATACCACTCAAGCTTTATGGCCTACCCAAGAAACATAAACCAGTCACCCCATAGTATCCAGGATTAACAGCACTTCTATATATATTGTTATATAGCATACCTATGAACACTAATGGTTATGTCCCAATACTCATAAATACGTTGGACACTATTGTAAGTGGGGGTAATATGCTGTCTAAATAGTCCACCACTAGCAATGGTTTACCTACTTCATGCCGCCGGCGAGTATTGTATTTTGTTGATGTAATAAAGATTACCATTTCATTTCCAACCTCCGTTTTGGTTATTCCTCATTCAGTAACCCTTCCTAGGTTACGGCATATATATAAAGAATTAATGGATTTATTTTTAATCTAACATATTTATTACTTCAAATGTTACTATAGTAGGGCACTATATTTCAAATAGACGTCTCATGTGCATTTGAGAAATCTTAGAAAAGAAAAATGCGTTCCTCAGGTTTGATCACTGCTGGGGAACAAAGTTTTCTTTACTAAGATCTCTCAAATGGAATATGCTGGCTGAAAGATGTAATACACACTGTTTAATAAATGAACATGGAGTGTCTATTTCAAATACAGAGTGACTGCTATGGTAATATTTGAGTTTATAATATGTGTGTATGCATAGGCACAAAATACATGAGTCGATGAAAACACTTATTTTGAGATCTGTGATATCAACACCTTTAATAGGCATGCATTTGCTGGTATAAATAAATGTACAAATACAGATTTCAATATTTTTCACATGCCAAGTCCTTGTGATACAAGAGAGTAAAATTATTAAGTTGCTTACAAAGATTAATAGCTAAATTCACCAAACATTTCTAGTTTTATTTGTATGATGTGTCTATAAAAATTCTCCATCAAAATCTCTTTACAAAAATGTTTATTCAAAATTTTAAGGGTTCTTTTTTCCCAAATGACAATGGCTATTTATATAAAAAAAAGTTAAATCAAAGAATTGTGAATTTTTTTAGGATACAATCTATTATTTAGCATTTTTGAATTATAAATTGAAATCCTCACCATTTTAGCAGCAAATTCCCTGATTTCTATTAAGAAATTTAATACCCGCTGTTTTGAAATGATCTCAGCTCAGTCTAAAAGTGACACAATTGACAAAATCGAATTTTTTGTAGGGCTCAGTTATCTCCCTTGATTTAGAACCCAATCATTAAGAAATTAATTTTTAAAAAATCATTTCACCTCAAGCAAGGCAATAAAGCCACTAAATTTTAGGATTTTTCCGGCCAATCAATTTAGGACCCACCAAAATAAAGAAAAGATTAAGAGATTTCACAGTAATAAAAGCTACAACTGAAGTCAATTTAATCATAATTTGTGATAGACACATGGCAAGGTGCCATATAGAATTTGTTTTTTTTCTTATCCTCACTGCAACAAGCTTTCCTTAATAACATGTCCGACCTTATGTGAAAGACTGGTCAAAAACTATTAATACCAGTTCAACTGATTATACATAAAGTTCTTACTTATTCATGTATTTTCTTTAATTCATAATCTTTATTTACAGATTATTTTAGAAGCATATAATATTTTCTTGGTACTCCATTAATGTTAATTTTAATTTAATTTATGTCCTTGGAGATATACAATCTTGACAAAATGACAAGATTTTTCAATCAAACTATAATAATAAAAATCAAACAAATGATAGATAATGGCATTCCATTGTCTATTGCAGTTTAAATAATTCTTGTATTTCAATTTATTTCAAACATAAATATTAGAATTTGACATTGTAGCCATAATTTGTTCAAATACACTCTCTGTAAACAATGGATTCTAACCAATTATATAATATCTTTTGATTTAACAATGAAGGAATTTTAAAATAAGTAATCTACAATCAAAAGATAAAAAAAAACTTTGAATTATGTGAAAGAAATCAGACTTACATGAAAGATTTAAGACTGGAAATGTATGCAATAACATAATTCTGTAAAATTGATTCTTATTTTTTAGAGCTCTTTCAGTCTTATAAATGTAAGCCAGACGCTTTCACCTTAGATACCATGACATAATGGAATAGACAGACACAGAACAACAACTATGTTGGTGCATCTGAAATTAATTAGAAGAAAATATTTATAGCCAGTTTTTAACTAGACACTTTTATTTCTAAAATCAAATGCAATAAATTCATCTTTTTTATTGACTGCTGGAAGTGACATGAAAAGTGAACTTGTTAACAATAGTTTTAAATGCCAAGTATATTTTCTGTGACATTTCAATTTCAATTCATTTTCTCAAAGGTTTAACTCATTTAAACAGGAACGTAATTTCTTATATACCAATATTTGATTTATGTACATGTTTTCATAAAATGCAGAAATGGACTTTTTTAGATTTCAATACCTGGATGTTAAAATTCTGGATTATTATGTAATATGTTTAAAAAAACGAGCACCTAGTGTCAGTTTTTCTTTCAAATAAAAAAACTCTTTCAGAAATATTGCAAATGGGGAAACAGTTGTTAACACAATTTAGAGGTTAGTACAATGAAATTTTGTCTGAATCTTCTTAGAAAAGAGGATTAAAACAAAGAAATATTATATTTACTCATTATTAATTATGTAATTCCATATAATCACATACACACACACACTGATCCAAGACCCTTGAATGATGGTTGGCAGCTCAAAAACATATAATGAGACAACTTCTATAATGTTATAAATTTTACAGAAATAAAACTGTTGCACGTTGACATTTGTGGGAATAAAGATATTTTGATTGCAGAAAAATATTTTGGACATTTCTAATTTTTATTTTATAACTGTTTTCCTTCATTTTTGCTTGAATCTGAAAATACAATCTCAAAGTTGCTAATGAAATATTTGGCTCCCTGGTTATTTATTATCACCAAAGTTAATAGGAGGAAAAATATCTTTGATTGATCATTTTCCATTTCTATTTAGAGAGGGCCTTCATTTGATAAATAATTCTGATTATTTATCAATATTTTTGGCTGCATTGTCAAACCAGATTCTGCTTGATTTAAAAAACTGAATCTCTTCAATGTAAATTAAACAATTTTTTTCAAATAGCATGGTTCCAATTTGACAGGTTCACATTTATCACTGAAAAGTTACAAAGAAAGGCAAATAATCATAAAATTTGAGTGCCTGTCTTTTCAAATCATTTTCTTTTATGACAACAATGTCAAAATTTAACAAAATCAAATAAATATAATGAATCAAAGATAAAAATTAAAATGAATAAAATTAAAAAAAAAGACATTAATATTTGCTTAATGTTATGATTGGAAACAAAAACTATAGAAAGAAGTAAATATTTTTCTTCCAATGTTATTAAATAATTCAAATAAATTTAACTTTGAATGAATTTCATAAATAAAGAAATAAAATAGAATCAATCAATCACAGTTTTCATTTTTGAGAAAAATATTCTTTGTCACCTGCAGAAGATAAATGTAAATAGAAGGAAATAAGAAAATAAACTTTGATTTTAAATCAGGTTGAAAATTTCCAATCAGTGAGAAGGGATAAAATAAAAGGAAATCATTAAACTGACTTAACAGAAAAAAAATTGTCAGATTTTGGAAATAAGGTGACTAAGTAGTAAAGGTGTCTTTAAAAGAGCACCTTATAATAGTGTAGATAAACCAACTGTTTTTCTTTTCATCGTTTAAACATATTTCTTGTATTGGAACCAAAATATTTGTAAAGAGGCTGGAAAGTAATTTGGATCAAGCAGCATTTCTGCATTGCAATAAGAGCTAAAAAAAAATTTTTACAACTTCTGTCAATAACAATAGTTAGTAAAAAGTTCAGAAGGGAAAATAGTGGGGGTCCCAAAATATGCTTGTGTTGGTGGGGAAGGATGGGGTAAAGATTGCTACAGTGCTTTGTGCTGTTTGAACAGGGAAAACGAGAAAACTGTTGAGGGCAGATAAATTCATTTGGGACATTCCCCATGATGGAAGTTACACCATGTTCCAAAGTTGCCACAATATTTCCAGAGTTATGTCCCTTGCATTATCCAAGTTTACAACTGTGGATTATGGCGAGATAAAATATATTACCTCTGTCTCATAATAGATGCTACATCGAATTTATGAAATATGTATGCAAATTTTACGACTATTATGAAACAGAAGTAATAGTAAATTAAAGAAAAAAATAAAAATTTATAAAAATAACAATAGGGGTAATGTTCAAGTTTTAAATGGTCCACACAGATCCATTGGTAGCAGCAGCAAAATATGTTCAGTTGTCAAAAATATGTTAATTTTTGAATCAGTCATGTTTCACATTTTTAGATTTAGTTTTGGACAGTATAGAAAAAAGCATTCTAGCACTTGAGAATAAATTCTTTCAGAGTTTTAAAGTAATTGTTTGTCTTAGAGAGACAAACAAGCTATAGCATATTTTAACTGCTGCTACCAATAATTACAAAAAGAACCAACCAGTGTCCATATTTGGGTTGGCCAGCACACTCTGCACTGGGAGGGTGGGAAGAGATCTGGCCAAACCTTGGGGTTCACTAACCTGTTATTTTTGGCAGTCTATTTTTATATGGAGTTTGTGATTTAGTTGTGGACAACTAATTTTAAAAGCCATCTAAGCATGAATCTATAACTTGGTCTTAGGCATTCAATGAGATTGTACATTTGGAATAGATTTTTCATTGGATATTTTTGTGGCAGGGAGACATTTTGATTTATGAGAGTCAGGTAATTCCAACCTCCATGCACAGATAAGCACAAGAGCCAAGCGAGACACTTGCCTTGTTGTTGTGGACATTGCAGAATTTTAATCAAGTAACAAACTGAATGTGGTATGGTAGGCATCTTCTCTAATGTTGGTTGCCCACACAGAACACTTGATCGTCACTGCAACTGATTTTTGAATTCCTTTGAACATGATAAACACCAAAGGTGACAAATAATTTTCCTGACCATGATATGGATAATAGTACAGAGGAAAGCCATCTGTTGGGGTGTAAATCACTTCACCCATATTTTCTTGGTCCACAGGAGTCTGAAAATAAGCAAAAAACTCAAAATTATGATGAATTAATGGTGGGGAATCACTTTCAGGAGGAGATTTGGATTTTCAATGAGAAAATAAATTTTCTTATTTTAAAACAAAGTCAAAGTTGTTAAGTAAAAATGTCAAGAAATATTCATGGGCACATTTTGTTTCAATTGAACTTTATTGATTGATTTCAATTTTGATAAAAAATTCATAAAACAAAGTTACAACTGTACATGAAGTTTTACTTTTTTTCCTAAAACATATGCTTTAATGTTTAAATTTTTTCTAGCTTTTAAATTAAATGGTACTACTTCTTTTCTTATAGGTCAAGTCCTTTCAGAACTAGGCAATCATGGCTCTCCACCTCCTCCTGTCTTTTGCTGCTTTAAGTATTTTTTTAGCCTTTACTATCTGTCTTTGTCCCTGTTCTTGGGTATTAACCATAATGATGCATTAGTGACAAGACCTTTGTTAAGATATTTGACAATAGTACAGAGTACAGGGAAGTGGAATACCCAAAGTCATATGAAGAAAATACAAAGAGTTATTAGTGTAGGGAAAATAGGATTCATACCTTTTTTTAAAGGCATTAGTACAAAGTGAACCAAAATGACTTCAGCTAGAATTTGATCTTGGTTCACATATTCTAACTACTGTATGGATAACCATTTGCTACTTTACATCTCTATTATGAAAATATCTGTCTGTCTTCACCTTTTCTAGTTTATCATATTTAAATAAAAGTATGTGCATGTAGTGTAGCAGTTATCGACATAGTGGAATTGGCATGCCATGATTAAAATCCATCCAAGTTTATTGTATTCCTTTTCTCATAAATACTCTTGGGAAAGGTATGCATCTCTTCTCCCTCCAGCTATGGGTTAAATAGCAAAGCAGATTTGGCTCTCTAGCCTTAACAGGCAACCAAAAGGATAACTCTGAATTCAAAATGTTTGAGTGTTAGACTTGGCAACTCCACCGTGTAAAAACCTACTCACTACAGAAAGCACAGTATGGTGAGGCTGTGACCTTATACTCCATGGCAGGACTATAATGGCTAAATGTGGAGGAGCTATTTAAATGAATATCCATTGATTCCTTTAAACATATATAAAAAAATCCATGAATAAATGATGGTAAAAATAAACTGAGAAATGATATCCTTACATCTCCTTCACATGTTATTGGCAATGTCCATGGTCCTATATCATCAGTGTCATCAAGATTCTCTGGAAAGTTGGTATCATTGCGCGAAAATGGAACTGGTCGTAATTCTTTTGGCTGTAAGAGGATTAAAAATCAAGGTTCAATTAAAACCACAGGACAAAATAAAATCATAAAACAGAAAATGACTTGAATGTGAAAGTTGTAAAAATCAAGAAATTGAACATAATGAAGGACTTGTATTATATGAGGTTCAGTTTAGCAAGTCTCAAATAAAGAGCTTCAAGTTTATTAAATGGAGAAATCTACTTAAACCTAATTTCAAATATTATTTTACCTCTTCACACATTTGAGGTGCCTGTCTTAGAGTGATGCTTAGAAAGCTAGTATGTAATGATTTTTATCCTTGCTGGATAACATTGTGGCTTTATACCATATTAAACTAAGAAATATTTAGAAAAAGAGAGATGCAATATGTATATCCTAGCCTCCTTACATTTGGCCTTGTGCTACACTAAGTTTCACAAAAGATGATAGTAGGGATAAAATTTGTATTAAAATTTGCAATATATAGTGCCAGAAGCAAGAACATTTCAAACATAATATAATTTTAAGCATAGAATGTTTTGAAGTGCACTAATCTTTTTTTTATTTTTATGCTTGATAAGTTTGAATATTAGAATATTTGTATTTTGAAAAAATGTTCTGGAAAAAAAAAAGAAGATATCATCTATTCAATTATTCAGTTTGAAATCTCAATGAAAGCATTTCCTGCCTTAAGCTAAATTCAAATTTTGATCTCCAGTCAATCTTAAAGGTTTCATTTAATCCAAAATCCTTTCTTGCAACAATCAATTTTAATCCATTTTATTCATATAAACTTAATAGTTATATTTTTTCTTTCTCACTGCAGTTTCTGGAGAGTTAATCACTTAATAAATAATCATATCTTTCCTTTGTTCTCATATCTAAATGTCCATTACAGTTCACTTCACTTATAAAATAGAACTTAAAGTAACCATCAAATGAGAACTCTTTTCATTGAAGTTTTTATTATGACAATGAAAATATAAATCTATAACTTATTTCTTGTAACTATTTTTTCAAATACAAACAAAGTAGATTTATTATTTCCTGGTTTTTACCATGTTTCGCTCAAACATCAAAAAGTAATCTGAATTTAATATTCAACAAATATTAAAATACATTAAGAAAAACCTAATTTAATTTTATACAAAAATAAACAATAGTGAACATTGAACTTGCTAGACTCAAAAGAATACAAAAATAAATAAAACCAACTGAAAAAAGAATTCAAAGTCAAATTGTCTTTAATAATCACAACTAATGCTAGGAGATAAGAATATGAATATTGGGACAGTGAAGTTTAGCTTAGTATGGATGAGGGTCACAAGAGTAAGGCACCAAGTGATGACTGGGGTTAATAAAAGTAATATGTGTTATAATGAGTGTTTGTGATTGGCCACTGTATCACTTTCATTATGAGGGGCTTGTTTCATGAACCAGACATGATGCTTGGAGCCTTTGCCCAGAAAATAACTTTTTTAATTTTGCTTTTTGCTTTCTTGGCATTCACATCCTGCTGGTATGCAGAATGAATCCGAAAGAGATCTCATTGCAGCAGAGTATAACATGTATATCTTGTTAAACACTCTTGACATTTCTCATTGCCAACCAACCAACCAACCAAAGCAAGAGGTAATGTTTTGGTTGATTAGTTTTAAAGAACAAGTTGGAATGAATAAAGCAAATGAAATGGCAGAAAATTAAATGACAGACTCACAAGATTGGCTTAAGGATAGTCAAAGAAATAGAGGAAATGTCTTGCTTCTTATTTCTTGAAAACTGAACTTAAAATGAATAGTAAGCATTACTCATTCATTGTAAGCTGTTTCTTTTCATAAAATCTAAGAGAAATATTAAGTTTTGACTGAATCATATTAGATTTGATGGCATTAAAAGAATTTCATGATAACCTTTGATTCCTGAATGTTGATGCTACTGACAAAATAAATTTAAAGTTGAGTGAAATCTTATAAATTGAGCAATGTACTCTATAATTTCCCAAAGTCTAGACAGATAAAATTAGAAGGAAAATCAGATAGTTTTGAAACAAATCAATACAAAAAAAAGAAAGAATGGGTTATTTATAACTGGCTAAAAACAATGAAATTAGGAGTTTCTTTTTTAATCAGATTTATGCAAAAATTTAAAATAATATTTTCAATTTTAAAATTTGTAAGAGTATCTGTTATGGATTTTTTGGTTCTTTCATTTCAAGTATCAAATCTAGATAAGAAAGTTTCACTCTGAAAATGTTCTAGTTCTGCAGAATTCTCATTGTTGCTGCTGTCATTCTGACAATAAACAAGAAATCTTTCAAAATGATAAACAGTAAAAATTTCTCAAAGATCATAAAAAATATTCCATTTTATATTTGATATGCAAAAAACTTTGAACAACTTAGGCAACAATTTTCAATTTTTTATGCTTTATTTATTTACTTAAAATAATTAAATTTTGTTTTTTGCCATTCTTAAAGTACTCTAAAATTTTGAAACATTTCAAGTGACCTGATGTTCATTTCAAATGACCTGATGTTCACCATGTTGTAAGGCTCAGGCAGTTTATTACATAAAAGTACATTTGGGATGTTTTTATTAATAACATAGTGGCCACAATTTTAAGAATATGACATATGCAGGACACTGTATTGATAGCAGATACAGAAAAAGAACTGTGGGAATTTCTAGACAAGGTAGTAAAAGAAAGCAGGAAGAATGGACAAACCATCAATCATAACAAAAATATATGATCATTAGCAAAAGCTACAACTGAAGATATAAGCTATGAATTGGTGATATTAAAATCAAGTACAGAAATTTAATTATCTTGGAAGTATTTTAACAGAGGACAGAAAATGTGACAGAGAAATCACGTTGGAATAGTGAAAGATACCTTTTAAATGCTAAATAAAGAAACAGGAAAATTTTCTTAGAAACAAAGAAAAGAAAGCTGAATAATATATAATATAATTTCTCCTCTATGGCAGTTAATACTGAATAATTTATGAAGAAGAAACTTGAAGCAACAGAGATGTTCTACAGAAGGATGCTGAGAATACAATGGATGTAGTATGTGAGCAATGAGGGAGTATTAAGGAAAATGGAAACGAAAAGGACACATACATAGAATTAAAAAAAAAAAAATTTCTAGGACAGAGAATGAGGAAAGAAGATTTGGATAATTTTGACACTCACAGAAAATACTGAAGGCAAGAGGGTCAACCTATGTAATGAGCTTGTATAAATGGATGGCAAAATAGGAATTGGGGAGAGTGATAAGGAAACAAACATTATTTAGAGTTACAAAGAATAGGAAGTTGTGAAGAGCTATGATCGTCCGCATCTTGAAAGGACAAAGATAAAAAAAGAAGAAAGAAGCCAATTGTCCATGTCTGCTATTAGATGCTGTATACAAGCAAAGTTCTATTTGCTCTAAATCTGATGTGAAATATTTTGTTTTTTCAGAATATAAATTTCAGAATTAATGATGCAAACACATTTTTGTAACATTCAAATATTAGCATAATCTAGTGTTTCTACTTTTTGACTTTGAAATTATAATTCATGATCAATGCTGCTAAACTGAATGATTAGACAAGGAAATTAGGTTAACAACTTAGAGAAAAAAATTAAACTCTCACAGTTATATGCTTCAGAATGTAATGAAATCCTGGTTGATTTCTTTAACATTTCTTTCCATGAAACATTTAAAAAGAGAATTCTAAAATGATTGTATCAAGTTGGGCTTAAATAAAAAAAATCTTTGTATCTGACCATCTCATTTTTATTCGTTCATCTCTTACCAGCTTGATAACACTTTGGACTGGTATAACCTTTTGTAGAGTCAAGCCACTCTCTACTGTAAACAATCAGATAAAAGTTAACACTAAATTTACATCTGTGGTCTGATTACACCCACATGTTTTCTTGTCAGGAATGCCAAGATACAAAACCTCATGGACGATTTCAATTGAAAAGTCTGTTTTGGTGGTTTTACCAGAAGTCAACATTTCTTTCTTTGGGTAGTTTCTAATTTTGAATCCCTAAATTTGTTTCTCTGTTAAGTTTACAATGAATTGCTTTAAAATGCTTTTATTTAAGATTCGAACCACTTTTGACTTCTAAATTGTTATTGATTGTTGGAAAAATAATTTGAAAATTATCTTGTTTTAGTTTTTTCTAGAATATTCATGAATTTTTCCAGTGACCTGAACACCAATCAATGATGCAATCACTTATTACTTATATTTAGAAATACTTTCTTTGTGACTCTGCAATCTTTCTAATCTCAATGAAATTCTATCTTTGGCCATTCTTAGATTATTTTGGTATGTTTGGCATTAAAAAACCATAAAATATGTCTTCACTTTCTAGTTGGAATGGGTTGATTGCTGTGAAAGCATTCATCTTCAGCATAGAGATTCCCTTTCTTACAAGCTGGGAATTTTATTTCAATAGCAATTTTTCTTTTAAGAATGAAAAATTTCATCCCATTCTTCATTTTAAATATTTCTTCAATTCAGCAATTTAAGATTGTTGAAAGAATTCATATCTTATCAGATCCCAAATTATAGCAAATAGCTTTCATGACATTTTTCTTTAGTTTCTATTTATTGCTAAAAAACAAAATTTAAATGATGAAATTTCAAATCTTATTCTAAAATGTCACCATACAAAATCTAATCCAAACGGCCAGTGTATTGAGCACAAAATCTTATCTGTCACCAGAAAAAGTTAAGGAAAATGGGAAATCAACTGTTAGAATTTAAAGTCAAACAAAGGCACAATTCAATTAATGGTTAGAGTTTAACAGTACAGAGAAATTCCATGGTGAAATCAGACAAGTGAATTTTGAATCATTCAGCCTACTACTGCACACTGATACATACTTAAAAACTTTAGGTAATTTTTCATTCTAACCTAATCAATATCACCAGTAAAAACTCAAATGAGTTTTACTTTCTACATAACCTTAGACTTCAACTTTCTACTGATTTAAACAAACAAAATGAAAGAATTTTTGACATACATCTTAAATTTTTTTCTTTTTCTCCTTTTTGGTAAATAAATTCTTCAGTTTGCAAAGTTGAACAATTTGTACCCAACTTTAAAAATGAAAGTTGTAGAATATATTAATCTCTCCAAAAACTTATGACTAAGACAAAATAGCAAAATGATATGCATCAAAAACTGTTTGGAATAATGGAAACATTCAATCTTGGAATTGAAAATACTACAACCACCTCCACACCACACTTACCAGCACTCAGCACCATAAGGGAGACAACAAAATGAGGCAAGAAATAATAAATAATCAAAATTTGTGTCACCTATCAGTAGTTTAGTGGTCAGATTGTACATGTGTTATGATATATAATGAGTTCTTGAATGTAAATTTTAGTTTTGTCTAAAAGTGATATTTTTGTTTTAACTTTCCCCATTTGGCTTTTAATTCAGTCAAAAAGATTGTGATAATAACAAATGAAAAATAAATATGAAAAATTGTGACATGAATGTGATTCTGTAGACAAAATTGATGAGTGAAATCTCTCGGATAAATTCAAACTACAAAAAGTGAACAATTTTCAAAGATCAGAAAGATTTTTGTAAACGATGAGTAGGCAAAAACATATAATAATATTTTTGTGTGATTTATATACAGAGATAAATATCAAGTTATCTAGAAAACATTATATTTTGATATTCATTCAACAACTTAAAGCAATAATCAGTATGCAAAAATTAGTCTTGAATTTCAAAAAGTGTCACTAATTTGAAATACCAAGTGAATAAAGTTGTCATATCACTCTGACACTCATTGTGAGTAGATTTTCCTAATAGAGGAAAAGATTGACTACAGTAAGTATGGTGTGGGAAACATCTACTTAGTATTTGCATTTCAAGACTGAAATCAGAATGGTAAATGTCGTTTAATAAAAGACAACCCCAACACAAATTCCAGTTTGAAAGAAAACAGTTTTTTTGTCAGTTATACCAGGAATAACAGCAAACATACAAAACTAATTACACCAAAATATTGGCAATTATATCAAATAAAAATAATAATTTTTATTGATAAAATCTAAGATAAAAGACATGGATTTATTTGAGAGAACTTTTCTAGATTTGATAGAGTCTCCTGAATGCATAAGAATATTGAAAACAGAAATATTTCAAAGGTACCAAACCTTGCTTTAAAAAAAGGTTAGTGTCCTTACCAATCGCAGTGTCAGTACAAGACACGGAGAGTATGAGTTACTGGGTGTATATCCATATAACTGCTCACTGATACATAAATTTCCAGCACGACCAAGAGGAACTCTACAGGCTTTGTCTAAAAAAGGGCTGCAAGCCATCATACCATTGCAATGGATAAAGTTATCAGACTGCTGCTTCTCATCTTGGTAGGCTGCAAGGAAAGGAAATCATGATAGAAAATATATAATTCATAGGAAATTTAAATTAGAAACCACAAAAAGATAAGAGAATTGGAAGTTAGAATTACAGCCAATACATTTGTTAAAATAGGATATTGCACTTTTTTTGACATTCATGTTTTATTGAGTAACTTACTTTATCATTTTGCATTTGATTGATTGATTCAAGTTTGTTTTAAATTTGTGTTCAATTAAAATATTCTACAGTCTCCTGATTTACTATAAAAAAATCATACAACAAAAATGTCACTACTTAGTAACTTAATGAAATTGGCCCTCTACAGTGTTTTCCTTTTTATTCCATTTATCATCTATCTCATCTCCCGTTTACTTGCTAACAGCAGTTGGCATGTTTGTATCACATTTATCACCTTATATTCTGCTAGGATTCATCAAATATTAGCATGCATCACAATAAACATTTAATCTCACTTAATCCTAAACAAATCCTTCAATGTTGCAATATCTTAAATTATCAAATCTTACATTAAAACATCTGCTCAATAACATGCTTTATTTAAAATATAAATCTGATCAACCTTTTAGGAATTTTTACATTAAAATTCTATTTCCTTCTCACTTCATTCATTGAGTAAAACTTGACCAAAGTGTATTCTGATACAAATACCACAAGATTGGACAAGATATATGACTTATTTTAAATGCCATCTCCATTCAGAACATAAGTTATCATGGCTCTTCATAGATTCCTTTTTCTTTATTTATGAATTGCCATGAGTTCTTGAGAAAAATAGTGAAATTTGATGAGTGTCACAACTGTCTTCTTGGTAATATGTATCAGGCAGAAGTTTCTGCTGATATTTCTTTTGTGTCCTTTATCAGAAAGGAATCCTACTATTCACAAGACTTTTTTCTGCTACCAGTGTACTGATTAGGATTGATTTCATGACTTTCTGCCCCTTGGATTGAGATTCTTAACTTTTCTATTGAAAATTGTGCCACAGAGGTCGCTTCTTGGGTCAGAGCTAGCATCAATGTTTTTGTTTCTTCTTGGAAATCACAGGTAAAAATCACAACCCTCTCCTTGGTTTACATCAACCTGTTCTGCCACTATAGCCAACAGGAATCACTTCTTCTAGGTGTTCCAGAGTGTTAGTTCTGATCACAAAAGAAGTCTATTTCTGTCTGCTCACAACAATAGTAAACATGTCCTCAAATAGGCTAAGTCTTTGCATATATAATGAGACACCTCATAGCTTCCAACAAGCTTGGTTCTTGTGATGACTGGCAGCTCTGTAATAGTATCTTAAATAAGAGTAAGTCTTCTATCCTCTCTTCACTCAATTTGATGTGTTAACTTCTTTTATTGATAAAGCAAAATGTTTTACGCATAAATTCTTTTCAAATTCTAGTCTTGACTCATCTGGAATATCTTTGCCTGACTTTCCATTTAGAACTACATCCCTAGTGAGTGATATGCATATAACTATGCCCATGGTTTCTGCTATCATCTCTAAACTAGATTCCCTTAAAGCATGTGAGTCTGAGGATATCTCTGCAATAATCCTTAAGAAATGTGCTCATGAAGTGACTCCTGTTCTCTCTAAACTGCACAACAAGTTCCTTGATGCTTCTTGCTTTCCTGTTTGTTGGAAATCCTCTTTTGTTGTTCCTGATTTTAAGAATTCAGGTGAACCATCTGATCCTTCTAACTACCAACCTATTAGCCCTCTACCTCTTTTTGGCAAAGTACTAGAGGCTTTAATTAACTCTGAATTTTTTAACTGGTTCAGTCTTTCTTATCAAGTCACAAAATGAAAGTGGTCCTGATCAGTTCTCAACTTGGTATCTATGCTGATGACACAACCATTTATTCCTGCCTTGATAGTAAGTCTGATCAGTTCAATTAGATCAAATTGGCAGCTGATCTTACAAATGATCTCATTTCTGTTGTTACCTAAGGCAAGGAATAGCTTGTTAATTTTAACACCTCCAAAACAAAACTGCTCTCTTTTAATCATGTGAGAGAACACTTTTAGCCTTCCATCAGCATGGCTGATGCTAACCTTTAGGAGAATGATTCATTGTGCCATCTCAGACTAATGTTTTCTGCTGACATGAAGTGGAAAAATTATATTGAATCAATTGCTAGATCTGCTGCTAGGAAAGTTGGTTCACATTGTCATGCTAGACAATTTTTGGATCTATCTTATATATTTTATAAGTCTACATTCATCCCTGTTTTGAATACTGCTGCTGCATCTAGGTCTAGTGGTCTAAAGGAGAATCTGCAGTGTTATTTGTCCTGACTTGGTATCTTGGCTACAGTCATGTTCTCACCACAGTAATGTAGCTTCCCTGTGTCTTTTTTATAAATACTTTCATGGTAAATGTTCTGATCAACTTTCCTCTATGGTACCTAGACTTTAAGAATTTAAGCTAGGTACCTTCACTAATTTGGTATACATAAGGTTTAGAATGAATTTTAAAAAATGAAAAAGCTTTCTTGAAGCTTTCATTTTAGTTTTAATTGAAAGCTAAAGGATTTAAAATTTACTATTTCCAGTAAACAAAATACTCTATGGTGTATTTCAAATGCAAATTATATTGATTGGAATTGATTTTGTTTTTCAGTAAAATCAATAAAAATCGACCATTTTTGACACAAAAGTTAATTTTCGATTTTAAAAATCTTGCAAAAATAAAATATATATTTCTGAAATATTATTTGAGGAAAATTAACAAATTTAAAGTTAAATTAATCTGATTTGAAACAAATATTATTTATAGCATAAAATATTGTATACAAACATTTCTTAATTACGTGGTCTTGTTTTTCTGATGTGTTAATTGATTTATTAACAGTGGATTGACAACTGAACATGTTCATAGTTAAGTATGGTGGAGGCATACAGTTTATAAGGGGGACAACCCTTAGAACATGTAATCTTTTAATGATAGATTTATTGGTTTGTACATCCATACTTCAGAAATTCTGCATGTAATAATATATATTCAAAAACAAAAGTAGATACAGACTTACTTAATAACAATATTTCCTAAGAATTATCACACTGAAAGTGAATTTCAAAAGATTTAAAAACTTTATAAATTATTCAATTTAAAATTGCTAAAGATGAAAACTTGTAAAATTCATTTTTTGTTGAAAAAGTTGTTTTTTTCTTCAGATAATATTATCTTTAATATACATTATTCATAAAAGCAATTAAAATCTTCTCTCATTAAATAATGTCTTAGTTTTATTTCTTTTTTTCAATTCAGAACAAATTTGATGATTCTTTAAATAATTCTGCTTTTAACTAATATAGTCACTAAAAATTATATTGTTGAATTTCTCAAGTCTTCATAAAATTAAGTAAGGTGCTGAAACACATGTAAAACAAAAAAATATTGTTATCAAGATTTTCTAAGAAAAAAATTTAAAAAATAATTTCATTCATTTGTGAATAAGTCCTGAAAATTTCTTTAAAACTCTGACAATTATTTGATTTTTGCAAGAATTTCCAAATTAATGTGTCAGTCACTGCAAAAAAGAGGCTAAAATTTGTTATGCTAAAAGTTAGTACAACCACTGATGCAAGGGAAACAGGCTTTTAATCAAAATTTCAAATATTCTAAAAAGGAGTAAAAAATTTAATTAAATAATCAAAAAATACTTTGATCCTTCCTCTTAATAATAACACAACGATTTTGAGGATAAAACTATATTTTCATTATGTTTGGAGCATGTTTTCATCATGGTATGCTGATTTTATAGCATTTTTGTGGAGGTACCGAATTTAAGTGCAGTACTAGATTGGCGGCAAGGTCTCATCATTTTACAAGTGAAATGACTAAATGTAACTGTGACTTTTATGTTAACAGTTTCTTCTATCACACTTCTCACTTGTGGAACTCACTCCTGGCTTTTTGCTTCCCACTCAACTTTGATCTTTTAAAATTTAAATGCAATGTCAATCTTTATCTACTGTCTTCTTAATTTTAGTTCTTTTATTGTTCACTCTCCGTAATAATTTTTTTTCTAATATTCTCTAACCCTCAATAACTGCTTGTGTCTTAGTGGCTTTATTGCCTTGCTTAGGGTGAAATGATTTAAAAAAAGAAAGAAAGAAAAGTGATTTTCCAAGGTTTTGAATTGATAGTAGTTATTTTCTTCAACTGGTTGTCACTTAAGGCTAGAGAGCCCAGTTTAACCTGCTATTTAACCCATAACTTGGAGAAGAGATGGATTTATGACTTTACCAAGGGTATTGAACTAGGTGGGATTTGAATTCAGAGAGTCAATTCCATTTTCTATACTAATAACTATTTTGCTACTCACATATCCATTAGACTTCAACCAACTACTTGTTTAATTATGTTATCATTCCAGAGAATCTGTGTTGGTTTTAGTTATTAAGCAAATCTCAACAAATTCAGTAAAATACTGAGTGAAAAGAAATAAAAAAGATGTTTTAAGAGAACAAGTTGGACTTGTTAATATTAATTGTATCCTTGTTTTGAGATGCTTCAAAAGATTTGAAGAGATGATTGAAAGGATTTAAGACACAAGATTGTGTGTTTTGTTAGAATCTTCGAGGATGAGAAGAAAATGTCTCTTATGTAAAGAAAGAAAAATTAGGGATGTAGTAAGAATTTTGAAAAAGATGATAGAGGAAGACAATAAGATAGAATGAGAGCCTGAAAGGAAAAGAAAAGCCTGTACATAGCAGTTCAATCAATCGTCTTTTCTTATGGGAAGTAATTATTCTCTGGTGACATAAAGATAAAAACAAAAAAATTCATGAGAGACTGTATATAGCCATGTAAATAGATATATTTATATGTAAATAAATGTGTGTGTAATTGTACATATGCATATAAATATATAAACTGACAATTTTTCAGGGTTTGAAGATACTGTTTCTATCCTTGAATTCTGTATAATTTCATGGAAACAAAACTAAAGTGAACAAAAACAAATCATAAACAAAATTAAAAATGATATGAAAGTTGAATTTTGATTAAAAAGTGAATATCAATTGAGTTACTGATTTGTCTTTTATGTCTGGGTCAATGAACACAAGACTAAAATTAATTCATTGCACACTGAAACAATAAAGGTATCACCAGGTCATTTATAACCCGGCAACATTGAAACTTTAAGCAAAAACTAAGATTTTAATCCTAAGATTTGAGTAAAATTTCAAACATTATGTAAGAAATAGATTTGCCAGAAAAAATGCTTTGTCATGATGTAAATTAGTTTCCTTCTCCCATGTTATTTGAATTAAAAAGCTTCAAGTTATTAGACAGAGCAAATGTGAGATAAATAAAAAAATTTAATAAGTTAAATTAATAAGCTGCTTCCAGGTTTCATTTTAGACCATTATTTAGAAATTATTGCTTTTGGTTAATTAAAGAACCAAACTTAAACCAAAAATTTTAAATTCACCAACATGAATTCAATTGCTAAATATTTGTATCAGTTTCAATTTTATTGAAAATTTCCCCAATTAAACCAATTTTAGTTTAAATGAAACATGATTAGATTTTGCAGTTAAATGAAAACTTGAAACAGTTTTGAAATGAATTCATGAGTTAATATCTTAATGAAGTTAACTCTATGCCTGTTATCATTAATCAAAGAGAAAAAAGTCATTTTGCAGCACAGAATGATTGGCAGGAAAATGCAAGTTAAACAAGAAGGAAATCTATATCCAGACATTTAGGAATATCAACATGCCAAACCTTCACATGCGTAAATAACAATTTGGCAAAGCTTCATGAGTTTTACATGTCATAATCTGACACTTTTTCTTTTCCCAATACTGCAGACATCCTTTGTTTTTTACATTCTTTTGTCTGTACCAATGTCAGCTACATGGGTTGAAGGCTGTCTCTTTAAGGATTCAATTAGATTCACTACACTCAAATGAACACTTTAACATTTTGATTATTGGCTCCTTTGCTGACACACCCTTATTCAATTTACCAATCAGAAATCAATTACTTATTAAGAACTTGGCTCACTGTCAGATTGCTCATCAATCAGCAACCAACTTGCTAAAATCAATCAGCTGAAAAATGTATTCAACACATTTGGCACTGATCACTGTTTCTCTTAGCATTGCTAAAATTTATTATTAGGAAAAAATATTTATTCTGTTGGAAATTAAAAGATATCTTATAATAATTAAAAGATATAATAATTAAAAACAAAAAAAACAAAGTTAAAATTTCTTTGGGTTTAGTTCATGCCATTCTTTATGAAAGGCCAAGCCATAGTGCAACTCACACCCAAATGTGGAGGCCTATCTCAAATCTTGTCATTCTCCTGAGAGCAAAGATTTTTAGTTTTAGAATAAAGAATATTGTATTAACTTTAAGTAAAGAATGTTAAATTAACTTCAAAGTAATAAGACCATGTTTACTAAATTATATTTTTTAGTGAATTACTTTGTTTATGCAATGAAAACAAAATAATATGGCAAGTCCAAAGGAAATAAAATAAAAAATCTCATATTTACTTCAATTAAATAAGCTAAGGTTATTCCAGATATAAAAAGCAAAAATGTTTTATGCCAACTACAGTAACAAACTATGCAGTAAGCCAAATTGTAAATAAGAATCTTTGCTTCTAGTGGAACAATTCATTTCAATCTGTGATAGACCACTAGTTCTGTGTGTGTTGCCCTATGACTTGGCTTTTAGTAAAGAATGCCATAGTTTGGTTGCCAACTGAGATTACGAATAAACACAATGTGAAATATTATATTATTATAATTAACAATTAATATCTCAACTTGTTTTGATTAGCAATATCATTATCACTTGATTTAGTTAACAATCCCAAATAGCTGCTGATTTAATTAGCAACCAAGATCTTCATTTATCTTAATTAACAACCAAAAATCTTTTTATGATTTGTAATTAAAACTAATTTTATTCTTAATGATGCTGTACTTGCATTAATTTCTGACCATAAGCACTTCTGATAATCAATCTAAATTACTCTTATTTTATGTATTGCAAATGAAATCTGCTTGAATTGCTTCTCAAAAGTTGCAATTAAAAGAATAAATAATGAACATATTATATTATTCAGATGACCAGCCAAAAAGTGGAACAATTTGTAATCAAGTTGCAGACATAATTATATTCATTAAAGCAAAATACAAAATTGTTTTAACTGTGGAGATAATTAGCAAGTCAATCATCATTAAAAAAAAAGAAACTGAAAATGATTAAACTTCCTTAGTGAAATATTTTCATTCTCTTAAATGTCATTTTACAACAATGTGTAATTATGAAAAATAATTCTTAACCTAGTGTCTTTAAAAATGCCAGAACATTTTTAGAATTTGTGGATTAATTCAAGAGTTTTACTGCATTTCCCATTTTTCATAGTTTGCTCTCTAAAAGTATAAACAGGAAGAATTTCTGATCAGTTTTCTGTTATTTTGAGTGATTTATCTGATTTTTTAAAATATCAAAGTTCAGACAATCAAACAAGTTTCAACATTTTCTTGCTTGACATACTGAGATTTTTTTCTTTCAGTTTTGCAATTTTAACTAGAACATGAAAATATTAGTATTTTTATAAATTCTACAAAGAAAATAATTAAATATTGATTTAATCCTATATTATTTTAATAGGTCATATAAGTTAATTATTATAATTACTGGAGAGATGTTAAATCTGAATATCAACAGCTGTGAGTGAAAAAACATCAGAGGAGTCTTTGTAGTTGTTGTTGCTGCTACTGCTGCTGCAATAGTAGTAGTAGAAACTTTGTTTTTTTACTAAAGAAATTTTAGATTTCAAGCATTTTGCCTCAGAGCCAAACAACAGAATTCATTAAAGCGATGTTTACAAGATGTGTGAAAGAAGAATACTTACTTTTGCATAACAAATATTTGGCTCAGTTTTCTTAAATTTTAAAATAAAACTTGACAGAAGAAAATCAAGTTGAGATTATTTTAAAATTATTTTACTGGAAATGTGAAAGTGATAATAAATTAACAAATAAATAAAAAAAGAAAAGAAAAACAAATAATATAAAAAAGACTTTTCAAAAATTTTATGGAAAAAGTATAAAATTTGTTAATTTTGGTTCAAAAAAGAATATTCTTTAGTTTTTTTCTCTTTCAGTGTTAAAAATTGAAAAGCATAAAAAGTAGAAATGACTCATCCCAAAAAATAAAAACATTGTTCACAGATATTGAATGATATCAATGTAAATCTATTGATGTAAGGAGTCATTAGTATAACAATAATTGGTTGTAATCAAATAATTGAGAACAAAAATGATAACAAGAGAAACAATTTGATAATATTTATTCCTAATTCAAAGTCTCTTGTTGCAAACAAAAGATACTGTCAAGCACAAATAAAAGATGAGGCAGTCAAAGTTGTTACTGATGCTCAAAGGATAAAAACTGACATTCAAGCAAAAACATAATTGTGTAGTTATTAAAAAAATAGTAAACAGCATTTCACAAGAAAGGGACCTTGTTGGTCTCTTGGTTTCTATTCTCTGATATACACATTGGAAAACAATATGTAGGGGTAGAAAAATAAATAAATAAAAATGATCCCTACACTAAACACATACATATTTTCTGACTTGGAAGACGCCCCCTAATATTGGAAAGAAATTTCTAAAAAAAAAAAAGAAGTCATTCTCATACAACAACACATTCACGATGCATCCCTCACATACTGGCGCCACATAATCACTCGTCCAGTTTTGTTCGTATAGCAATGACATAGTCAAGAGCAGAAAGGCTCTTGCCGCTGCTAGTAAACAGAGTATCTTTAAGCTTATTGTTTGGCCCCAAAAAGGTTTATAGTCTTGGAAATACTTGTAACAGCTAAGTACTGAGGTTACATAGGCTGAATTAGATAGCTAACATTAGTGTAATGACTCAACATACAAATACATGTTCCTATCAGCCAAGAAGTGACCGTCCATGCTTACTTGAGCCTGGGCGTTGCCTTACATTCATCTTTGAAGACAGATACATATTTTTCAGGGTATTTTTAGGAAAAAAATACCATCTTGTAAGCCGGAAAATACAGTAATAAATACATGCTGGGAATGGACGTTGTCATCAGATAATTTCACCCACATTTGTAAAATATCTATTGATTTGTTTTTTTTTTATGGCTTATCAACACTTTGTGGGTTATTTAAAGCTGAAACATATTTTTGATTGTAGGATGTTGCTAATAGCACCCAGTGTTGCTAAAAGCGCCTCTACCAGTATTAACTAGGCTCAACACTTTAACTGAGAATTTGTATTTTCAGCATAATTAAAAGTCTAAACTGATGTTGGATGGATTTTGAAAGAACACCATTCCAAATAAAATCTTATCATTCAGAAATCAATCTTAATGATACTATAGTCTGATTTCATTTGCAATGGGTCCATTGTGGTCAATAAATAATAAAAGAATTGACCAATTTTTCAATGTCTGTTGTTGAGCTAAGAACCCAATGATCCAGACTGTTGATATGGTTGTTCATGTCACTGACACAAGGTTAAAATAAACAAAGAGAAAATATTGTAGTTTGTTAAATTGGAAAAAAAGAAAATTTTACATGGAATTTAGATTAATCCCTTAAAAAGTAAAAGGTGTTAATTAGTGAATAACCAGATCATTCCAGTTCCATATAATGAAATAACAACAGGCATTTATTAGACATTTGTTCATTAAGCAACTTTCTAATTAAGTTGATGCAATCATTCATTGTTTGTCTTCAACTACATTTTTCTTTTTTGCTTTCTTTTCCTTTCTCTTTGGTTCTTTATTCTTTATTTCAGTTATTCAACCTAAAATTTCATCTTTCTTTGCCATCAAATGTAGCCAATAATTCTACTTCATTAAGCTCATTTTTGGAGAGCTGTTTCAAACATTTTTCAAGGTATTTATTTATAAAGCAAGTGAAAGAACTCTAAGGTAAGATTCTTGTAATTAGTTTGTGTTTATCATTAGACAATCTAAAAAATGTACCTTATAAGTGTGTAAGTAACTAATTTACAATGATGCCAACCCTGCAGACAAATGATAAAAAAAAACTTATATGTATTGTCTAAAGTAAAGGGAAGCCATTTTGGAAAAAATTCTTTAAAAAGATAAAACAAAATGAAAATAATGAATAATTTAGTCAGCATTTTGGTAATCAAGTTTCAAGCACTAAAATGGACATTCTCACAATATTTAGTATTTGACTAGTACATCTAAACAAGCAAAAAACAAAGTCACACAGGTTTTCTTAGGATTTAAAAACTTATATTGTTTCACTTCTTTAATCTCCAGGAGAGATAAATTATATTAAAAAATATCAATGTTGCAAGTTTTCAAAGACATTTTAACATTTTATTCTTATTATTTTATTTAGCATATGTATCATTTTCGGATCTTAAAGAAATATCCTAAATTTATAAGTTTTGCAGAAGAGTTAATAGAAAAGAGGAAGATTCTGCTGTACTAATCTTCTAAGTGGCAAGGGCCGACCTGATATGTAAACAAGATTTCAAATTTCTGACTTTTTACTTAGGCTAGACACAAACCCCTGGTGAAACTACCACTCAGTCATCAAATTGAGCCTTATTATTATTATCCACAATTCCAAATATGGAAAGCAAACATTGTGGGACTACATTGTTTTCTGATTTTTCTTATGTACAGATTAAATATCAGATGTTGACTCAAACCTTGAATTGTTTTTATCTAAATGATATACAAACATGGATTATTTTCAAATGCAAAAATATTTTCTTCAACCTCCTCTGTTTTATCTTTCTTTTGTCATCAAATTTTCAATGTATCATAATTTTTACATCTTTTTATCTTTAACAATAAAAAGATGTAAAAATTATGATACATTGAAATTTTTGATGAAAAAAGAAAGATAAAACAGAAGAGGTTGTAGAAAATATTTTTGCATTTGAAAATAGTCCATGTTTGTATATCATTTAAATAAAAACAATTCATTGTCTCTTGAAATCCATCAAGTTTGTGTATGTCTTTTTTCTTGTTGATCATTCCACCTTCTATCTACCTGTGTATTTATTTTTTCTTTTTATATGCTTTTCTTTTTGTTTTTCTCTAGTTTCTATACCTCTTGCCTTTCAGCTAACACCTTTTTTCACTTTCTCCTCCTCTCATGTAAGTTTCCAAATTCCTTCCTGCATAATATTATGTTCGTTTCTGAGTCAGAAAGATTGTTTTATAAATCTTTTAAGATCATTTATATATCTCTTGATATGTTATCTGGCCTTGTTTTTTTTAATAAGATACACAAAAAGACATTTTTGTGCATGCCTATCTTGTAAAACATTGTAATTTGATATACTGTTTAATGTTTTATAATAAATGTTCTTTTAAATTTCACATAGTAGTTACAAGTTGCATGTGTTATTTTTAGTGTTTAGTATAAGAGAGAGGACATTTTCCCATTCCCTCCCAGGGAAAAAAATTCTTTTACAGTAGGACTGAGCATAGGTAAAAAATCATACAGTCATACAAGCAAACAGAATAGTAGTCTATATCAGAAGTACTTGAGATAAGGTAAATACTACATTCTCATCTTTGGTGGAAATGCTTACAAACAAGCAGAATAATAGTAGAAATAATAATAATAATATATATTTAAGACAATTTTCTAATTAAGAGCTTTTTTTATTTATGAATTGTCATAGGGAAATTATATTGTTGTCATGTGGCATTTTTTATCAATCTGGATTTCACTGCTAAAATTTCTGTTCTGTCAAAGTTTTTGACAATTTTAACCAATGTGGTTTTAAACATTGTTTTTTAAAAACTTTTATTTGAAAACAACTCTGAATGCTGTTAAAACTTTGACAAACAAGCTTGATTTGGTAGACTATTCATTCATAAAGTGATGTCTATCCTAACATTAAGTAATAGATCATGGTATACTATACTCCAGGCTTACTCATAGTGTAACTGAGAGCCAGAACTGGAGGCCTATTGAAAAATGTTTGATTTTCAGAAAGTTTGGAAGAAAATTATGTTAAATATTTTTTAAATACTTAGAATAACATTTTAACCCCTACCTACTTTCAACACATTCTATTGAAGGTTTCAACTGTTGTGGATTCGTTTGGCAGCTGAATTCTCACTAATTAGCTAAGAAAAATTCTTGCTTATATAAGTGACTATAGGCTCCAGGTCGCTGAGCGGGAAAAGTTACTCTTCATGTGCAGTCGATCTGATTGGTTGGCATTGACCAATCAGCGAGCGAGTTTTAAGGAGACTTAAGAAAACTTCAGTGATCCATTTCTAGCAAAAATGCACAAAATTGACTACATGAAAATAAAGCGATTACAAAATTGTCGCATTGCTGCGATTTGTAAATTGTCTATAATAAGGTAATGGTGATTTATTAATGAATGAATGCTTGTCATTGTATGTGATTTGTATTTGTGTATGTATGTGCGATATAGATCGGCACAAGATCAGCTATTGCCTGGCTCTCTCTCTCAGAGTGTTGCTCCTCTAGGCAAGCACCTCCCCCTCGATTGAAAGGTGTGGGTGGACTGTGGTTTTTGTCCAGTGCCTGAGTGGAGACAGCATTGATTATTTCTGAGACAATGCTTCATGGTGGGGCAATCCACTGCAGTGCACTTTAATCTCAACCTTCTTGTATCAGAAATTAGTTTTGTGCCCAACTTGAGTAAATAAATAAATACTAAGAATCCGGAAAAATAACTGAGCAGCATGGTTAATATTTTGTTCACGGCATTTTTAGAATAAATTTTATGACATTAACTTTACATAAAAACAAAATGGCTTTTTCATTAATTTTGTAATAAGAATATGACATTTGGTTTTATTTTACACTTTAATGAAAAATTTTAATTTAAAAAATTAAACGAAACATTAATATTTGTAAAACTACCTTAAAGGAAAACTAATAAAAAATAATTTATTTTATGCATTGTTCTTTAATCTTTATGAATAACAACAATATTAGGGAAAAACATTCAAAAGTAACTTTGAAATAATAATGGTAATTTTTTAAAATCAATTTCGAAGTAAAAACAAGCGTAGAATAACGTTTTCGAAAAGACGTACGTCCGTTAAAACTAAAAGCTAGACATTAACTTTAAATATTATTTATTAATGTCATTTTTTAATTTTAAGTAAATCATTACAGTCCACTCAATAACAAAAAGAAAATGTGGTAAAAAAAGAATCATATATATTTTTTTAACTTTTAGAAACAAACGTAAAAAGAGAATTCGTTTTTGAAGCTTAACTTTTTTTTTTCAAGAACAATGAATAAACTTTTAAAACAGAAAAGTATTAAATAATAAACTTAAACTTTGAACAGAAAAATGTTGAGTCAGTGACTAAGATAACTTTTTTGAAGACCCTGAAAAAATAACGAACAGCAAGCAAGCAAGATTAATTTCGTTCACACTCACGTTTGTTTTTTACAATATCAAAAAAAAAAAAAACTGAATTAAATATTTATTTAATTATTAAATTTATGTAAAAATATTCTTAAATGTTTTTTCATTCATTTTTGTAATGCAAAAAAATATTACCCTGGCTTCTATTTACGTTTAAATGGTAGATTTTTAAACTGGAAACCAAAATAGTTTAATGTTTAAAAAAACACAAATTACTCATAAAAAATAATAACTTAAAATAAATACTTCAATTAAATAACGTAAATGATATTTTAAAAGTAAGGAAAAATTTCTTTGAATTACATTAGCTAGCTCAAGCTTAAACTCAAACTCAAACTATAATGCCCCACTGCTCTAATCGGCCTCCAGTTCTGTCCCTCCACTACATTATGACGTGGCCATCTAATATAGAACGCCTTGTTGTAGGTTAAATAATTCTGTTGATATTTATTCATTTATTTTATTAATGTCTAGCAATCCAAAAAAAGATATTAGAAAATAAACTGATCTAAGTCAAATTTCCAGGAGTCAAAAGAGCCAAAAGATTTTCCAATTTCATGCAAAATGTAATTATTTTTATTATTTGACTTAATATTCTGAATCTTTCTAAAATCATTTGCTCTCAAAATCTTTTTATTTTTCATTTTGTATCAAAATTTTATACATTTACTGTGCAACTTATTAAAAAATTGTATAATCTACAATGAAGTGGTTAGTATTGTGAAGAAAGTTTTCTCTGATGATTTGTTGTTATCTGGAATTAATGTTCTCAGTAAAAACGTATAACTGAAAACTCCCACTCCATATAAATTGCCTTTTCATCACATTTATGGAAGTTGTATCCATACCAATAACCTCTGTAGCGGATCCCCTAGAGGAAGGTTGGGTATGATATGAAACCATGATCCAAGTGCCCCCGTATCCTAAATGATGAAGGTCACAAGAGGCCCGCTAACGTTTTTGTATTAAAGACATTGCAATCTGACAAGGTGAAACAAAATGGACAACAGAACGAGGATATGTATGATTAATGCTAAGTTTATTTTATAAAGAAGAGACGATGGGGTATATTGGTCTGGCAATTGTGGTAATGGTGGTCGGACTGGTTGTGTCGATGGTCGGACTGGTTGTGTCGATGGTTGGAGTTGAGGTGCAGATGTTCCGGTCGTGTCAACGGTTGGACGTTGAGGTCGATGACGAGATGCTAAGGTGCATTTGTTCCAGTTGTGTCGATGGTTGGAGTCGAGGTGCAGACGTTTCGGACGTGTCAACGGTTGGAAAGAGATTGCGGACGTTCCGGTCGTGTTGATGGTTGGACGTAGAGGTTCAGACATTCTGGTCGTGTCGACGGTTGGATGTTGAGGTGCAGATATTCCGGCCGTGTCAATGGTTGGACATTGCAGTGCAAGCATTGCTGGTTGAGGTTGGTGTTGTATTACAACCAATAGTATACGGGGAAGGTTGGTTGGTCGTCTTTGATGATCGCTGCTGGTTCCTGTAGATGATCGCTGCTGGTCGGCTGGTCTGGTTTCGGACTGGACGTGTCGGGAAGGAACGGGGAGCCGGCGTTGCGATGTTGTTGGGCATATTGAATGCCCGGTGGCTGGCGTTGCATGTCTGCTGGTCGAGTCTGATATCGAAACCTCCCGTAATAATCATAACTGTAGTGTACAGGAGAAGTTATGGATGACGTGTGGGCAGCCAGTAGGGATGGAATGCCGAGAGTCGAACATGGGCAAGGAACCAGAAGCAAAGAGGCGAAGTAAAGAGAGAAAGAAAGGTAGATCCAACTCGCATCCAGTTGGCAGACAAAAAAAAAATGAGAGCATAACTTAATATGCAGCCCAGGTTAGTGTCCTGGCCACAAAGCCTGCGTACTGATTGTTCAGACACCTGGGTGCCGACCATGAATTCAACAAGAAGTCGCTGTGTTATGCTAAGGGAGACCAATAACAGACCCGGTCTCGCTAAAATGCTAAAAAATCTCTCTAAAAAATGAGTTGAGATTTGCTACACAAAAACTATGGTCTAAAAATGCTAAGAGGTGTATTATGATTAGGTTCGTAATACCAACAAACTAAAATGTATTTAGCTCATCTCTAAAACAAAATTACCAGCATGTAGGGAACACGATCAAATGGTTATGGTTGAAATGCCCTGTTCTCTTCCGCTTTAGGGAGTGGCCAAAAGCGGCTGCAACACCTCTGTGAAACAAAATGATAGAATAAAATATTGTATTGTTTGATAAAAATTTTAAATTCTCGTTCTAACAGAAACACTAGAATGCCGATAACAACAAGCATTAACTAATTTAGAATTGTTAGCATGATGTAAAAACCTTATCATATCTCAAGAGTTGAAATTAACAGGTTAAACTAATTTTGCAGTGCTACAGTATTGAATGTGACCTTGTGCCAGACAAAGTTAAGCTTAATAAAGACTTCATATTAATCAGCTTATTTACTGCCATTATTAGCTTTTATCCAAACTGAAATATTTTTATCTTCATTTCAGAAAATTCTTTTTGTCCACTTAACACAAAATTCCTGATGTGAAACTGTCTCAAAATTCAAATCTTTCATTTATAGACTCCCTTTTTTTTTTTCAGATTTTGAGTTTCCATCAATTTTGCTTCCTGATTTTCTGAAAATCAAGAATACATTAATAATCATGATGTTGGCTAATCATCTTTCTTTTCCTACTCTCCTTGCTTCAATATGAGTCTCTTATTGTCTTTATTATTAATATTTTTGTTATTATCAATTATTATTTATTGTGTAATGTCCATAACTCACAGTATGCATTACAAAAAAGAAAATATTTTTTTGTTTTCCTGTATTGATTCAATTTAAGAATTAAAGCACACTACAAAGAAACAGAACTATCTTAGTCTGAAAACAATGGAGTCTATCTCCTCTCCTCTATTACTCTGAGTTTCAATGCAAATCCTGTATTCTTCAATCAATGTGAAGACCAAAAGACAAAGCAAAATAAGGGTTCTCTTTACCAATTATCTATTTGTACTACTATTATTATCAATACTATGTATTATACACCTACCTAACACATAAATTGACTTTTGATAATATCAATAAATACGCAATGGTTACTTGAATTTTAATGTGGGGAGAAATGGAAGGATTAATGAAGAAGCATGAGGATGGGATGGAATTGAGGGATTTATATTTTTATGTTGAACCTCAATAATACATAAAAAAACTCAATCAATCAATCAATAAACAAATAATACTCTATTACAGTAAGGCTAATACCAGAGCTTCAATCTGTTCAGATTAACTATGCTGTCAAATGCTCCTTTGGAAGGATGGCAAATCCTTACACTTGGTATGGTCACATCTGCTTAGTAGAAAGGAAACTCTAATAGAAAGCCTACAACCAGAGTTCCACTTTTCAGGACCATAACACATGGAGTTAGCCATATTATATCTATATATATGTATAGTGGGGAGTAAGGAACAAATTTGTAAAAAGTCACTATTACTGCTGATAATACAAGACTCTCTTAGCAATTGAGTTCTCTGAGTGACTGGTCTGATTATGAAAAATAACTCTGCAAAAATCTGCCTTTCTCTTTGCTGGGCATTGATGGCCTAGGGGTTAAAATCTCCAACTGATACCAAATCGGTCAGGTTTCAGTCCTGGCCTGAAGTGATCAGATGTCTAGCCACACTGATGAAATGTGATACAGTGAAACAGTTTTTCTATGGATGATGATATTAGCTCTCAATAAAATAATCTGATTCAGTTGAGCACTGTGGAGAGTAAGGTACGAATTTTCAAACAGTCACCATTACTGCTGATAATGCAAGACTCTCCTAGGGATTGAGTTCTCTGAGTGACTGAGTGTTTATGAATAATAAATACGCAAAAATTTGCCTTTCTCTCTGCTATGCGTCATTGGCATAGGGGTTAGAATCTTTGACTGATACCAAATTGGTCAGGTTTTGGTCCCAGCCTGAAGCAATCGGATGTCTAGCCACATGAATGAACTGTGATACAGCGAAACAGTCTATGACTATATATATATATTGTCATCCACAGACAGACTGTTTCACTGTATCACAGCTCATCAGTGTAGCTAGACATCTGATTGTTTCAAGCTGGGATCAACCCGACTGATTTAGCAACAGTTGGAGATTTTCCCCCTAAGCCATTAGTACATGGATGAAAGAAAGGCGAATTTTTATGTACTTATTCTGTGAATAAACCCACCAATGACTGACAGTGCTCAATTCTGGAAGAGCTTGTAATATTAGTAGTATTAGTCATTGTTAACATCAATTCTGAATTAGTTTAGCATTTCATCTCACAGGGTCTTCTTTCAGATAAGCAATATGACTTTCGCTTCTTTAGGTCAGTTACTGATGTATTAATGATTATTGCCGAAAGGGTCTATCAAGCTTTAGACAAGAATAGTGAAGCTCAAGCTGTTGCTTTGGATATCTCAAAGGCATTTGACATAGTTTGGTATACTGGTCTTCTTCACAAGTTGAAAGGTTATGGTATTTCTGGACTAATTTTTGAACTGATTCAGTTTTTCTTATCAATTTGTGAAATAAAAGTTGTTCTGAATAACCACTCTTCCAGACCTTTTTGAATTAATGTAGGTATCCCCCCAGGTCTCTATCTACACTGTTCCTAATTTTCATCAATGACCTTCTTGATGTCATCAGTTATCAACTCAGTATCTATGCTGATAACACAACTATTTACCCCAGGCTTAATAGTAAGACTGCTTGGTTCAATAAGGTCAAATTAGCAGCTGTTGTTAAATGGAGCAAGGAATGACTTGTTAATGTTAACACTTCTAAAACAAAACTGTTCTCTTTTATTCATCTGAGAGAATTCTTTTAGCCTTTCTTCAGTATGGCTGACAATAACTTTGAGGAGAGTGATTCATTGCACCTTCTCAAACTAATATTTTCCATTGACATGAAGTGGAAAGATTATATTGCATCAATTAATAGGTCTGCTAATAGGAAAGTTAGTTCCCTGTGTTGTGCCAGACAATTTTTTTCTACCAGTCATCCTTGCTGTGAATACTGCTGCCACATCTGGTCTTGTGCTCCTGCTATATATTTAGAAATCCTTGATAAAATCCAAAGAATCTACAATGTTATTTGTCCAGACATCTCAACTTCAATCACTTTCCCATCACTGTAACATAGCTTCCCTGTGTCTTTTTTATAAATACTTTCATGGTAATCATTGAGGAACTAACCTCTAATATTGGGGTATCTGTAGTGCCATGTCACGCATGGGTAGGTGTCCCTGCATGTATTTCCAGTGAGCAACTCTGAGGCCATATTATGCTCTGCTCTCAGCCATGAACTGTCTTGTTTGTATTACCATTGATGACAGATAGTGACAATTATGGTGGTCTTTTTCCTCTCTCCTCAAAACATATCTCATGGAAATCACAACAAAAAGAAGTAAAACTAAACCAGCTAACAAAAACCACCTACGCCTCTCCAATCTTTCTTTTTCCAATATTCATGGTATCCATTCCAACTTCTGCAACATAGAATCCTTCCTCCTGGAACGGCCACTAGATATCTTTGCTTATTGTGGAACCAACTTGAATTCTTCCATTGTGACCTATGAATTCTTGGTTCCATCGTATCTTTCACTTTGTTGAAAAGATTCCAGCATTCACATGCATGACCTTGGTATACAGACATTAAATTTTTCCATTGACCAATTCCTCATTCAAATCGGGACTTCCCTACTTGTTTTGCTAGCCAAACCAAGCAACATACTTCTCTACTGGATCTATTTCTTACCTCCTCCTCTCACTCTTGCTGAGCTTCACAATACTGCCCTCTATGTAACTTGGACCACTCTGTGGTAGCTATTGATAACTCCTTCCAAGCATCCATTAAACAGGAACCCCCTATCCATAAGATCTCTTTCTATTACAGGCATGCTGATTTGGACTCATTCCAGGATTTTCTTTGTAATGCTCCTTAGATTAACATCTTCAACTTGACAATTGAATTGAAAATTGAGCCACTGAGATTCCTTTTTGGGTCAAAACTAGCATGGACACTTTCATCCATTATTGGAAATACCAGGTGAAACTGCAATCATTTCCATGGTTCACACCAGTTTGGTTGGCTGCCATAGTACATAGGAACCACTATTTCTTGCTATACCAGTGTGATAGATCTCATCATAACAGGCCTATTTGCTACTACCTGTAACAAATGTAAAAGAGTCCTCGAAGGAGCTAAATCCCTGTTTGCTGAGATAATGTGGCATTGCATAGCCTCTAAAACCTTTGGCTCTTGTGATTACTGGCAGCTCTGTAATAGGGTACTGAATACTAAATAAGTGCAAGGACTCTATTCCCCATTTTTCAATTGATTTGAGGTGTTATCATCCTCTGCTGAGAAAGCTAAATGCTTTGCCTATAAATTATCCTCAAACTCTACTCTTGACTCATCTGGAGTATCTCTTCCAAACTTCCCACCTAAAACTGGGTCTCTCTTGAGTTATTTGCATATAATCCCTTCCATGGTTTCTGCTATCATCTCTGACCTGGGTCCTCACAAAGTATGTGGGCCCAATGGTATTCCTGTAATAGTCATTAAGAAGCGTGCTCCCGAACTAACCTGCCTGCTGGAAGTCATCATCTGTTGTTCCAGTTTTTAAGAACTCTGGTGAACTGTCTGACCCATCTATCAGCTTCTACCACTTTTTGGGGAAGTTCCTAGAGGCCCTAATCTATGCTGAATTGGTTCATCATCTCTGATCACAGGGCCTGTTCCCAGACAAGGAATATGTCTTTCGTTTTTCCAGGTCAACTGCTGATGTGCTAGCTTATAACTGTAGAAAGAGTCTATCATGCTCTAGATAAAAATGGTGAAACCTGGACTGTAGCATTGGAAATATCTAAATACTTTGACAGGATCTGACATTCAGGTCTTCTCCACAAGTTGAAAAGTTACAGTATCTCCAGGCACATTTTTGAACTGATCCAGTCATTCCTATCAAATTGTGAAATGAAAGTTGTCCAAAACGGCCACTCATCATCTACATCATTCTGTACTAATGCAGGTTTCCCACAGGGCTTCAGCCAGGGATTCAGCCTTGGTCCTATGTTGTTTTTAATCTTCATTAATGACCTTCCCAATGACATCAGCTTTCAAATTGGCATCTATGCTGATGACACTACCATTTACTTCTGCCTTGATAGTAAGGTTAATCAGACAAGATCAAAATGGCAGCTGGTATCCAAAATGACTTCAAGACCATTGTTAGCTGTTACAAAAGATGGCATGTCAATTTTAATGCCTCCAAAACAAAACTAAACTGATCATCTGAGAGACCCCTCCCTGACTTCCATCAGCATGGCTGATGCTATCCTCCAGAAAAGTGGCTCGTTGTATCTTCTTGGGCTAATGTTCTCAGCTGATATGAAGTGGAAAGACTATATTGAATCCATTGCTAGATCAGCTGCTAAGAAAGTTGGTTCACTGTGTCAGGCTCCAGAATCTATCTTGCACATCTATAACCCAATCATTTGTTCATGCTTAGAATATTGCTGCTATATATGATCTGGTGCCCCTGCTATTTACCAGGATCTCCTTGATAAGATCCAAAGAAGAATCAGCAATATTATTGGTTCAGCTACAGTCACTTGTCTACCATTGTAAGGTTGCCTCTTTGTGCTTTTTTTATAAATGCTTTCATGTTAATTGTTTCGGATGAGCTCTTAGTTATGGTACCTAGACTATATGAATTTAAGTGCAATGCTAGACTGGCGGTGAGATCTTATCAATTTACAGTTGAACTAGCTAGATGTAGCTGCAAATTCTATGCTAACAGTTTCTTATCTTGCACTTCTCACTTGTGAAACTTCCTCCCAACTCCATGCTTTCCAGCCAACTTTAATCTGCAAAAGTTTAAATGTGATGCCATTCACTATCTACTATCTTCCTGATTGCTCTTTTCTCTTTCTCCGCATTACTAATATTTCTGTTCCTAATTCCTCCACACTCTGTAACCCCTTGTGTGTTAGTAGCTTTACTACTTTGCTTGGTCTAATACTGCTTAAAAAAAACCCAAAAAAACAAATAAAAACACCTAGATTTTAAGAATTTATGTGCAGTACTAGATTGGCTGCAAGGTCTCATCATTTTACAGCTGAAACAGCTAGATGTAACATTAAGTTCTGTGACAACAGTTTCTTTTCTTCTGTCTTCTTAATTCCTGTTTTTTTATTGTTCTCTCTCCTTAATAGTGTTTTTTTCTATATTCTCTCTCACTCAGTAACACCTTGCATCTGAGTGGTTTTATTGCCTTGCTTGGTTTGGTTGAACTGTTTTCTATGGCTTATCAACACATTTGCAGGTTATTTAAAGCTAGAAATATTTTCGATTGTAAGATTTTTTTTTAGAGGTAATAATGGTTTAGTGATAAAAGACCTACTAATTAATTCATAGCTGGGGATTTATATTTTACTCAAGGGTATTTGCACATGAGTGAATATAACAAACTCAACAAGAATTGAAACTCAGCTCTCTGATTAACAATTTTGAGCCATTATCCATTACACCACCCACACATCCAAGCTTTCAGCATCTGGTATTCCCAAGCAGTCACCCATCTAGGTACTGACCAAGCTCAACATTACTTAACTTTGGTGACCTTATGAGAAGCAATTTTTCAACATGATGTGGCCATAAGCTTTGCTTGGGGTGAAATTGTGTGTGTTTGTGTGTGAGTGTGTGTGGATAAAGAGATAGATATCATATAAGATGGTAGCCTGATAAGGAGGGGTTTTCCCCCAAATTCTGATGTTAGCTTATTTTGTCAGATTTTGAAAAGTTGGTCAGGTTAAGAATTTTCACCATTCCTCTCTATGTACACTGTGCTGGATTTTATTATTCTTGTTTTGTTTTTTTTTCACTAGAAGACAATGTTTTTAAAAATTTCAGGATATATTTATATGTAGAGTATCCTGTGTGAGTTTCAGCTTATAATATCTATCTTTATGGATCATATTTTCTTTAGGGACTGTCATGCTTTATTATGCAAAAAAATAAGTGCAATATACATTTTCATTTATAAATAAATCTAAAAGATGTCAGCTACAGAAACATAATTGATCAATAAAATATACCATATACCAGAATAAATTATTATTTTATAGTCTTGCATATTAATATGTCCTCCTTGATATCCTACAGTCTTCATGCATTGATTTTGTTAACTTTTCTATTATTACTTGCAGCAATTGCATAATAAAATCACACAAATATCAGTTGGTTAATACCAATTTCATTGTGAAAACATTCATTTGAATAATAAAATCTGATACTGTGTGTGCATATATAAAAAAATATCGAATCAATATAATTATATTGATTCAGTATTTTTTTATTATTATTAGATTATTAGTAAATATTTATGCAGATGATACAAAAGTCTATGGCTGCACCTCCAAAAATCTAGAGGAGCAGGGCCTGGCAGCTGAATTCTCCTCTGACCTAGCTCTAACAGCTTAATGGAATAAAAACTGGCTTGTAACATTAAAAACCAAGCTATCAATGTTTTCTCTTCACTAAGCAGCCCCTCAATTTTTGCCTATCAGGATGAACAGTTGTATTCTCAAAGAGGCACACTGCTTTGAACATCTATTGGGGCTCAAGTTCACACCAGACCTCCTCAAGTGGAACTCATACATATACAATTCATCACTAAGGATGCTGAAAAAGTAGTTTGTTCTTTCTACATTTCCACTAAGTATCTGACTCCTCCTACTATGCTCTAACTTTAGAAGAGACAGATCAAACCAAAAGTAGAGAACTGTTGTCATATCTGGGCTGAATCCAGATATTCATGATGACTTATTTTCAATTCTACAACCCATTTCCCACAGATGAAACATCTCAAGCCTCTCACTACTCTATCACTATTTCCATGGTAAATGTTTTGATGAGCGGCGTTCATAAGTTTCTCCAGTTCAAATTTTCACAATGAGGACCCACCATGCCATGTACACTGGGGCAACTTTCCCCATTCTCTTTGTATTTCATTAATAAAAAGGAAGTTCCATTTAGATAGCCCTTGAAAAACTGTGACTTTACAGAACAGACTACCAAGTGGATGCTTCCTTGATCGCTGCAATCTTAACCTCTTCAAGTCAAGGAAAAAATTATCCTCATAATCTGCTTGTCTTGCCTCCTTCTCTTATAATCAAACAACGACCTCATTCAGTAACCTTGTACCTTGAGTGGCTCTTAGGCCTTGTATTGGTTGATCAATAAGTAAAAAAGGCTTTTATTATGAGTTTTATAATCATGAAGAAATAAAATGGACATTTTATATATAACCCTACTGAAAACCAAAATTAAAAACAAAAAAATTCAGAAAATAAATGAAAGTTTACTCATCCCACAATTCTCAAATAGAAAGAATGAAATTAATCCTGGAGAACATTCTTGTTTTTGTTTTCTATTAAAAATAAATAGAAAATTGTAAACTGAAAAATTGCCTGCATTCCCAGTTAAATAAATTTATTTATTGTTGTTTATTTTCCTGGCAAATTAGCAACAGGTCATTGCTTTTAATGATATGAATAAACATTAAAATTTTAACAAAATCAACTTTTTTGTTGTTAAACTCCAGATGTGTTTTTAGACACAATTTCTATCTTTCGTTGCTTTATTACATCTTGTCTGATTGGCAAGTTAATCTGTTATGAGTTTAACACTAGAAAAAAAAGACAAAAGTATGAAAGTGACATTACTTAGATAAAATGATTTGAGAAATTTTAAGCTGATCAATTAGATTTTCATTTCCAGTCTCAGCAGCTGTAAAACATCACAGCTCTTCAAGATGTCAGCCATTTATGAGAAAGCAAAAAACATTTGACTCTTTTCAGTCTTAAGGTCATCATGTTTAATAAAAATAATACATTTTTAGGAATGTGAATGTTTTTATGTTGAAACAAAATAATATGTTCTTACGTAATAAAAATTCATCCAGTTTGCTCACATAATCCTCTAACATTTCACCATTTTCTTTTAGGTGGATCAGGTTTCCAATTGCTTTTGGGTGGACAAACAAGCCTGGAAAATTAAATGAAAAAGAAAATATGAATAAATTTCAGAGAAATTAATGAGGTTGAAAAAAAAACTTAAAGAAACTTTTAAAAAGATAATTTCTACAAAAGAGATGACATTTCATCAAAAATGAATTCCCAAGAAAATGTTTACATTATTTCACTTCCTTCATTTATTTGTTAATGAGAAAGCATAAACAAAAAAGAAAGAACTGCTATTAGTTTTGCAGTGAGAAATTAAGAATAACATTATCTGAAAATTTGTAAATTTTAATTATTTATTTTTAAATATAGGAGCAATCTGAAATGAAATATTTGTATAAAAGCAATCAAGAAAACTAGTTACAGGAACCATTTTTAGTAAGCAAAAACTTGCTGACTTGCAATCTTGTAGAGAATGAAAAGTACTGCTTCTGAAGAAATCACATGTGATGTTTGTTAAGGAATATAAGCTAGATACCTACTGGAATAATATTCTTTGATCTGATGAGACCAAGATAGTGATTTGGCCTAAATTTACATTATCTAGTTTCAAAGAAGAATTCAAGCCAAAGAATACTGTCCCAAATGTTAAACATGGAAGCAGCAAGGGAATGGAATGAAATAGGACTGTTTTTTTCATCACATGATACATGACAACTTCACATAATTAAACAAAGAATGAACAGAGTCATGTACTGAGGCATATTGAACAAGAAACTCCTTACATCATTCAAGGCTTTACAAATTAAGTGCAATTAGGTATTTTATCAAAACAACAACCCTAAACATACCACTAACACAACCAAAGAGTGGTTTGAAGATCAGCCTATTGAAGTGGTGTAATCAGTACCATGACCTGAATCCAAATAAAAGAAATTGTGTCCATGCTTATTCAGCCTAATAATTTAAGCAAACTGATAATCTGTCAGGAAGAGTGGTTCAAAATACCAGCAGAAGAGTGTTCAATTCTAATGGCTACTTAATTGGAAGTGACTGGAGGTTGTCATTGCAAACAATGTCTATTTTACAAAGTATTAAGCTCAGTTTGATTCTGCTTTGAGTTATGTAGTGAATATTTTTTCTCCACCTTTTTATATCTTTATTATAATGATTAGACCTATATATGGTGTGATTTTGAGTTAAATACTATATATATATATATATATATATATATATATATATATATATATATATATATAATGCAGTACACTGTTTTTTGTGTCATTTACCAATTTTCCTTACTATATGTATACAACCTTAAGAAAATCGCATTTAGTGACAGAAGGGAAAAAAATCAAGGTGCATCATTTCTTTTCCTACTGACAAGGGCACAAAGGTAAAAAGCTTACTATTTTTCAAATATTTGTTCTTATCTTAAAACTAACTCTATCATTTTTTCTTTTCAGTTTCTCTTCACTAAATGCTATGTTTGTTTTGGACTTTATTAAAACTTTACAATTGTCATAAAATCATAATGATTGTTGACAGCTTGAAATGTAACTGTTGTTCCTGATGTTATACCAGCACTTTGGAGATTATTGTTGGCTGCTTCTATGGTTAAAAATGGCTTTGGCCATGTGAAGCATGAAGACCTTGGCAAAGACCATCCTTCTTTGAACATTGTAGACTGGTGCTACAGAAACAAAAAAAAACAAATAGCAGAAACCACATCATTTAAGGACTACCAACTGTAGTAACAACTAAAATGGATAGTACATGTAGCTAAAAGAGAAAATAATGACAAGTTGACATTCTACACTACTTCAAATAAAAGGTTAGGAAGAAAATCACCATTAATACTGGAAAGAGTAATAAAAGCTTTGAACTTGAGAAACCTATTTTCTTCAAAATTTGTTTTAAGAGAAAGATTTTCTAAATTTCAACAAAAAGCAGTACTGGCTGCTCAGTTAATGAGTGCCAAATATTTCCTTATAGGGAAACAGTTAATATTACCATTGCCATTAATTTGACTGGCTGTCTTGCAACATTGCTGAAAATCTGTAGAGAAGTACGCGATCAAGGACAGTTCAATGTTAACTCATATTTTTTCCACTTGCGAACTATCAAATCAATGGTGCACAAATGAGGTTGTAACTCTTTGCCCATAACTTTGTAATCTACAACTTTATAATAAAGACTAATTACAGTATATCTGTGGTCTGTAGAATGTTCCCCAGTTTCCATTGTGATGACAGCATTCAACTGATACACTGTATCAAGAATGTTTACCAGTTAGAACTTTCTAGAATAATTTACAGCTGTTTAGAACCAATCACCTAGAAATTTACATTCTTCAGTAGTTTATTCTGTTTATGAATGGGCATTGGATATGCAGATGACACAATGTTGACAACAGATAGAAGGAAACAGTAGAAATTTCTATACACAGTCATAAGAGAAAGCTGGGAGAAAGGGCTAGTCATCAATTGTAAGAAGAGAGAATGTCTGGTTGTCAGCAATCAGAACAGCCCAAAATGTCAGCTATGAATTGGAGATGTTGAAATCAAGCAATTACAAAAACTTAAATATCTGGGAATGGTTTTAACAGAGGATAGAAAATGTGACTCCAAAATCTGAAGGTGCATTGGAACAGCAAGAAAAATGCCTTCCAAAAGCTAAGCAAGGCATTAAGAAACAGCAAATTTTCATTAGAAATGAAGAAAAGAGTGCTGAACTGTTATGTAATATCAATCTTTATACATGGCAGTGAATGCTGGACAATTTTCACATAGGATGAAGAGGAAACGTGAGGCAACAGAGATGTAGTTCTATAGAGGAATGCTGAGAATACCATGGACTGAATATTTGAATAACAAGGAAGTTTTAAGGATAATGAAAACAAAAATTACACTTATACTTAGAGTCAGAAAGTACAGGGAAACAGCAGGTAGCTTGCCTAATGAGCTTGTCTATATGGATGGCAGAACAGGGAGTAGCAGGGATGGGGAAAAAACAAACTTTACTAAGTGCTTAAAAGGATAGAAAGTTGTGGAGAGCCATGATCGTCCACATGGCATGAAGAAGAATGAGCTACTTTTTTGTTTTACCTTTTTCAATATATCTTTTATAATTTTATATAAATCTATTTGTTAAAACTTTTATTCATATATTAAAAATATGAAACTGATATATGGTATGATTCTGAGGTAAATATGTACTATATATAAATAATGATATAAACTGGTTTTGTGGCATGTAATAAATACTTATTTTCCTAACTGTAACTATGACAAAAACACATGTATATTATGTTGCATATTACTGAAGATAATAGATAATATTCTTCAAAAAGAAGATATTCTTCAAAAATGGAATGAATAAAGTTTCATTTGAATTGAGGAACATATTGTTTTCCTTTTATAGAAAAGTTATATCCTGCAGTTTTTTCTAACAAAGTAGATGGCTTATTTTTTGCACTATTCTGAAGAAAATTATCAAATATTTTCAGTAATTCAAAGCTTATGATTTTTTTCCATTTATGAATTGATGGATGTACATTTCAATAAATATCAATTAAAATGAAAATGTTCATAAAAGTGCTGGGAATAATTACTAAAATTTTGTAACCCTTGGATGAAACATTGTAAAGATAATGAGATAAGAAACTAACAAAAATATAAATAAAAACCAAAACTGATTTGCAGTAAAAAAAATTATTTTTAAGGTACAGAAAATTATAGACATTGTTTAGTAAAACAGAATTGAAGCTGTTCTTGTAGAATGTAACATATACTGAAAAGAGCTAAAACAGTATATATAGTCCCCTCCAAAAGTATTGGAACTGCAAAGCCAATTTCTTTGTTTTTGTTGTTCACTGAAGACATTTGCATTTAAGATAAAAAAAATGAATATTTTTTTTTTAAGCGTATCACCCCAAGCAAGGCTGGAGGCCACTATCATGCAAGGTGTTATAGAAGGGTTGGAGGAAGAGCAGATAGGAGTGGTAAAGGAGAGGATGTGGAGAAAGAGAAAGACAGTGGGTCGATCAAGGCAAGGGGGTTACAGAAGATTTGGAGCGAGAGCAGATAGGAATGAAAGATGACAATTTTATTGTGGAAATGAAGAAAAATATAAAAGACAGGAGTAATGCAGAATCTGAGGTATATTCAATTTGCAATGACATTCTCATTGTTTCAGATAAGGGCACCCACTTTACATCAAAAGAATTCAAGGGATTTTTAAAAATGTTTGCGGTAAAGCACATAACAGTTGCCCCTTACCGCCATAGAAACAACAGCCAGTCAGAGCATTCTTTGGATACTTTTAAGAGGGCCCTAAAAAAAATCCAATGGTAGGTCCACGTATGTAGCATTGCACTAATGGGTATCTCCCAATCCTCATAAATATGTTGGACACTATTGTAAGTGGGGGTAATATGCTGTCTAAGTAGTTCACCACTAGCAGTGGTTTACCTACTTCACGCCGCTGGCGAGTATTGTATTTTGTTGATGTTATAAAGATTACCATTTTATTTCCAATCTCTGTTTTGGTTATTTCTCATTCAGTAAGAATTTTTATGTTACAACACCACTACAGATACAGGATGCTTGAAAACACTAATTTTCTATATAGTCACCAATATTGGCCATGAAATTTGGACATTTTCTTCACTTCATAGATTAATAGCTTTGCAGTGTCAACTGAAAAGTACCTTTTTATACACATTATTGTCATGACTGCTGAAATACATGACCCACTGCCTGTGTTCACATTCCCCATTAAGATCTCCTTAAATGTTCAACAAGCAAGCATTGATGGGTGCATTCTATTTCTTCTTTTTTTGAATGGAAAGATTAAATGAATACCTCAGCTTCATATGAACTTTCATGTCAGATACCATTTTGGCAGACTTCTAATTATTAATAAAGCAAAAATAATTATTGGATTATTCGCAGGGTTGTTTAAACTCTGCTGCCATGCCACCAACATCAACTTCTGCTTCTGACAATGTGGGCCAACATAAAATAAGTGACATTACTTTTGAAATAATTCTCATGCATATATATATATATATATATATATATATATATATATATATATATATATATATATATATATATGTAATCATGCTGATAGATTTTTAATGTAGTGAGACCCACAGGTGGTGATTATGGTGTGTCCCTGTTAAATTCAATGGGTTACAACTAAAGTTTTTTAATAAATTTTTTTGTTAAACTGCAGGTCTACACACTAAATTTGTTTTTTTACCACTGTCCCAAAAAACAATTTTATTTATGCTAATTCATTTAAATTGAGAGAACATCTTGTTTTAAAATTAAATTAATAAATTCAAAACAAAAATAGTATACTTAATTACAGTTCAGTTAAGAAACTATTTTTTTAAAAATTATCACAGAACAAAATTTTTAAATTTATAGAACAAAAGTTGTTTTTTTTTCAATTGAATCAATATAACAAAAACAGTAAAGCAATGGTCTGCAAGCTTCAGTGAATTCAGGCATATCAAATAAAAACAAAAAGAACCAAGAAAGTTTCTGGTAAGTCAACATTTATATGTCTATTTCATGCTACACACACATCCCACCACCCAATGAAAGAAGGAAAGAGTAAGTGAAAGAAATGATGGATATACTAGTAAAATTATTTGAAAGAATACCATCAAATGATTAATGAGGTGTTTCTTATTCAAAATTTAAAAAAAAATATTAGCCTCCTTATAATCTGTATCAACCCACACAGGAAAATTTATTTTTTTGTCTGAAGGCATTTTTGGGCCCTGTTAAATTTTATTTGAAATGAAGGTTAAATGTCTCCACTTGTTGTAAAACATTTTGCATACATAGTTTTAAAAGTACGTTAACAAATATACAAAATGTTTAAGAAAATAAAATATCTATGTATCAATTACCATCAGTATCTAATTCATTTGATAAATAATTTGAGTTTGGTTTCAGAAAGAAAATATTAATTACATTTTAAATTAAATTGATGTCATTGTTTATGTTTACCTCATATTGACCAACAACAAATTCCTTACTATGACATAAGTGTTAGTGTTATTATAACACAATGCCAATAGTGTTATGTTATGGGTTGTTTTTTTGCACAATGTATCACTTTTTATGAGAAACTTTAGCCGTGTCTGTGGAACACAGATGGGGAAGTTACTGCATCCTTTATGATTTTTATGCATCAGGGATGCAGGAGATGCACTTATTAGAGTTCTTTATAACCATAAGTCCATCGTCTCTGTATAAACCAATGTCAGTTATATTAATTTCATGGTACGCTGTGAGATTGTATAATATAAAAAGACCTATAAGGTCAGAGGACACAGCTGAGTCTAGTGATCTCATTGTGATGTCAAAGTGGTCATAAGAATTTTATATCCATTGCTCACCTTTATGTATCAGTACTGATTTTTTCGCATTTATAATAATGCTCTTTTCTTCTGTAATATCTGTATACTGGGTAGCAAAGTCCAACGCATTCATAAACAGTTCTTTAGATATTGATTGATAATAATTTTCAATATCAAACTGCATTAGTGTACAATCCTTTATATCAGCAAACCAGTTTGTCATGTCTTTGGTATTAATCCAAAGTTTCAGGCCTATTTTTTCTTTAATTTGTTGATTAACCCTTTCTAGGATCTTTTTACTAATTTTGCCGATCTCAGGTCTTGTTGGGTTTATTATCCTTGTAGTTGGATTTGCTTCGAAATCTGGTTTGTGGTCATTTAAGGTTATATAGCACTCTTTTTCACTAAGTTTACCTACTCTATCACTAATCTTCAGTTTATCTGTGATTTTTTTACTGCTAGTATTAATATTATCCACCATGTTGAGGTAATTATTATTTGGCTTTTTATAGTTCTTATGTAAATCCTTATTAATTAGAGCGTTGTAGTCCCTTGTCATTATTTTATAGAAGTTTCCTGTTTTGTCGGATTTCACTAAAGTTTTATCCGTGGTGTTAATGTCTTTTACTATTTTATCCTTATTTAGACAATATAAAAATAAAAACAGATGAAATTAAACAAAAATTATGTAACTGTAGAAATCCTCATAACTTTCCTCTACAAAATAAATGTCACACAGAACCATTAGTATACCAATGCAATATCTCATCTATTGAGAATCCTGAAAACATAAAAATCTATATAGGTTGCACAAGCCATGAGTTCAAAAAAAGGTTCAATCAACGTCAAACTTCATTTAGGATAAATAAATACCGAAATCAGATGTCCCTATCGAAATATTTCTGGCACTTAAAAGAAACAAATAAAACACCTACAGTAAAATGGAAATTAATAAGAAAAGTCAGAATATGTAGGTCATTAAATGACCCATGTCCTTTGCGCATACATGAGAAACTATATATTACTAAGTTTATAAAAATTAAAAATTTACTGAATCAAGGAACTGAAATAGCTATTTTTTGCTGACATTGTCAAAAATTTTCCTTAAATAATATTTAAAAATAAAATAAAAATAAAAAAATAAAAAAATGGGAGCTGGTAATATACATACTTATATTTGATATGTAATAATAATTTTTAAATAATTTAAGTAATTCTATTACATTTACTTGATTTAAAAAGAAATATAGTCTATTAGTAATTAAGAGTAAAAATAATATTTTATAATTGTAGTTAAATATAACGTATTCTAACCCAAACACCCCTTTTAGAAAGAATCTTTAAGTATACAAGTACAAATTTAACAGAAAAAATGCCAAAAAATCTTTTGTAGTTAATAAAAAAACCCAGACGACACGCGTTGAATGGATGCCAAAAATTTGTTGAAAAATGCACCCCTACCCTCCTTAAACTTAACCTCTTTTTCAAACGTAACTCATAATTGATACAACAATAGTTAATAAAAATGAACACCCTACCACCCCTGTCTAAATGATTGGATTTCTCTGTATCCTTGGAAACAAAAAATTATGAATTATATGTGCGTTTAAAACTCAGTAAATTTAAAAATAAGTTATTCCAAAATATGCTTGAAGATGAAACAGAACTAATGCTTTTGATTTATTTATATAATTAAATTTGAAGTTTTTAGCTTTGGTTTTTGAAACATGATTGATTCCTGTGTAGCAAAGAAACCATTGATTCCTGTGTAGCAAAGAAACCATATTTTAAATCAGTTAATTTATAATATTTATGCTCTGTAAATTTACATTGAGCACTGTTTTGTAAAAATAAAAATATCAATAAGAACACCGGATTATATATCTTACTGTTCTTTCTTTTTATTATAATATATATATATATATATATATATATATATATATATATATATATATATATATATATTCTAAACATATAAAGTTCATAAAATATTATAGAAAATGTAAGACATCAAACCTTGTTGTCACAAACCAAAATAAGCCCTTCAAATCTAAACTATATCTATATAATGTACCAATTCCATTGCCCTGTATAAGACTGTGTTACTTGTCAAAAAACAATGACCTATATTGAATACACTACCACCTCACTGAGTAGACATCTTACATGCCACCTGCTGCAGCAGAGTACAATTAATAAACATTTATTAACCCATAACTTCCAAGAACCTTTAAGGAAAATTCTAGTTGATAATATAAGGATCATTTTCAGGTCACATAGTCATACACAGCTAATCATTAGGGAGGCTCTGCTTATTAAACTTTATTCTCCCACTATCAATTTCACACTAATTATCAGAGGAGACAGCATGTTAAAAGTGTTCTAAAAATAGAAGTCTTTCCCTGTTCAACTAGCTGTGCATAGCATGTGACTGCAGACAAGCACACAAACTGCTCTAACTCCACACTGTAAAATTACTATGTAGCAACTACACATACACTTTCACCATCCAAAACACATCCTTGATAATGGCTAGAGAAGTAGCCAAAAGTGCTTGGAACAATTATAACTATGGACAATTGCCATAATCTTTAACCACTGAAAAATGGAAAAATGTTAGATTGCTGGAAAAACTCAATAAATGATTAATTAAATCTTCCTTATTGGTCTTTTTCAATGAAATATGCATATATATATATATATATATATATATATATATATATATATATATATATATATATATATATATATATGTATGTATGTGTGTGTGTGTGTGTGTGTGTGTGTGTGTGTTTATACCACATGTAATATGAAAGGTGCCAATATCTAAATATATACTACAAAGTTTACATTCATTCTAATCATTACAAATACTGACTGTAGAAGAAGAAAAAAAAACAATAATCACACTTGTTTCAATTGCCTTTAAATTGGCATTTTTTTTAACAATGCTAACTGACTTTAGCATTATTCCAACATCACTTTTATCATTTCTGACAATAATAAATGATGCTTAAGTGCAGAATTTTGAAAGTCTTTACCTGAAATATTTGTAAGAATTGGACCTCAACTTCTAGATTGTGCATTGAAAATTGAGAGAGGTATTGTCAATGTTCAAGAACTAAATTTGATGGGATTAAGATAGATTTACAAATTTTTCATCCGTTTTTCTTCTTCTTCAGGTAAAAGAAGTTATGAAGCTACTAAGATTAGCAAGTTTTTTGTGTTTTCTCAAAGCATTAATACTAGTATTGATCATAGTTATTTATTATAATAAAGGGAGAATTTTATTGAATTGATATTAAAAAAGTTATGGGCATGAAATATACAAATGATGAGTTTGAATTATTTGTTAAAGTTATAAATATGATTGTTTATAAGCAGGTCAAATGGTTTGCAATGTCAGAACATCCATTTGTGAATGTGAAATGTAATTTGAGATGAAAATTTCAAGTTTTATTGGCTAGGAGGATTCTGTAATTTGAGAACAAGTCACAAATTCAAAAATTGCTGAAATATATAATATTGTCAAATATGAAATTAACATATATACATATACAGATCGATGCATAACTTTTTGTACAAGATTGCAATAATGAAGCACTCAGATATGATAATAATAGTCTGTGAGATAAACTTTCTAATCATCAATCTGCGATCGCTGCCCTTGTGTGCATGTACATATACATACATATATATATATATATATATATATATATGTATATATATATATATATATTAGCAGTGTCAGTGTATGTATACACACACATGTACTCATAGAACAATGAATCATAGAAAATAACAAGTGTAATATATTAGTCATAATGTACATTTGTCAATAAATGTGATTGTAAATAAATAAATTCACTTTAGATAATAAATTGTCACCAGTCATCATCTACAGACATATTTCTTGTTATTTGGATTTCATTTGAAAAAAACATCAAGGCAGACCAACATAAAAACAGCTTTAATTGAGTTTTTAAAAATTTTATCAAATGAAAATATTAATCAATAAGAAAGAATTGCACAAATCGTTTTTCAATGCAAATGTCATCCACAAAGAATGAATACTTATGAGGATCATTTAAAAATGCAAACAATATTTTCATTGCATTTGAGAAATCCTGATTTGATTCCATTTCTTTCAGTTGTAGCAGCAGAAAACTCCAGCAATAACCAACAAATATTTCAGTTCAATTAACAAAATAAACACATGCCAAAGCCTTAAAATTCAAAATACAGTCAAACATGAAGTCAACAATCTACTTATTAAAGAAATGAAGATCAAACAGAAGTCAACAATCTTCTTATTAAAGAAAAACAAACTTCTATTCTATTTATTGATATACAGTAAACAAATGATGAACTGATTAACAAACAAAATGATCAAAACTAAGTGTTCTGGAGAAGCATTCAGTTAATCCCTGATTCACTCAATCTTTGGTGGATACTCACAAGTCACCTTTTTCTATACTATGACGGTGGGCTGAAAACTTCATAGGCTGACTATGAAGGAGAAATGTTAGAGCTGTTAAATTTTGCATGCATTAATTTCAACTCTTCTTATTAATAACTGCAATTATTTCCAGGTAAACTGACATCTGATTGTTCAAAGAAGACTTTTCATCCTATTTGTCAAAAATGTCATCACTATGATAATGGTTCCCAATCAAGTGTTTTTTTTTCATATGAGCGAACAGATGATAGTCAAAACAGGAGAATAGGAAGGGTGATCAGCCATTGAAACCAGGGACATGTATACTGGAGCATTGTCTAGTTTTCCTGAGTATTTGGCCATGATAACCTTGCATAACTGTCTCAGCAAGTTCAAATAGTACTCTCCATTGATGATGTGGCCCTTTTGAATATAATAAAAGAATGCCTTTTGCATCCCCAAAAACTGTGGCCATCACCTTCCCTGTAGATGAAACAACCTTGGCCTTCTTTGGAACATTACCGAGAACCACTAAACATAGAGGGCTACTGTTTGGTGTTGAAAGAAAGGGCAAGAAGTGATGTTCATGAGGCTATCCAAGAAAGATAATGATTAACCCTAGACTTGACGAGGTCAAGATTGTAGTGATTGCGAAAGCATCCTGCTGGGAATCTGTTCCACAAAACAACCGTCCTTGGGGAGAAGCTGTCTGAATGGAAATCACTTCTTACTAATGGAACATGAAGGGAATAGGGAGGGGGTGGATTAATTGTTGGTTTATCAATTCAAAAGTAAAATCAAAAATATAATTGTAACAGAATTTTTTTTATTTATGTTATCAGATTAAATGAAAAAATTACATTAATTAAACTTAAAGTTAAAATTAAACTTTTAATCACCTTTCTGCATTGATTGTCTTCAGAACTGATGGTGAGACAATAATTTACTTGGTCATTTAGATGTAAAATTCCTGATTTGCATATGTACTTAATTCTCATAAAATTTAAGATACAAGTTCTAAAAAGATTTTCTGTGAATTATTTTTTGTCTGTAAAGCTAAGTTTTGAGAAACAGAGGACAGAATAATTTAAAGAGATGATAGACTGATAAATTTGAAAGATTTTGACCAAATTAGCAGTATTGATAAGAATGAGAACAAAAAACCTGATAGACTTGTGTTAAAATATTACCCAAAAATGAGACATTTAGCAGAAGTTGATTGACAATATCAGTATAAAAGTTGTTCTTGAGCATTTATACAATTATTTATGTGATATAGTTTGTCAATGATGATGTTTCATTTTCAATAGTGATTCTAAAATCTAACAGTTGTTAAAAAAACATCAATGGGTAATGTTAGTAATCAGTATTAGGAGTCTCTAGGACAGTTTTCAAAGCTAGTGGCCCCCTTTCCTTCCTTTTTCTCTGTATGTGATTCATCAAATCCCAATGTGGGTGATAAAAATCAAAATAATCTGAAGTTATATTTATTATATTTTCATGAATTCAGAATGTGATTACCATACACTGAGTTTATAGTGCAATCTGCTTTTCTTCCAATGATAATCTTCAAGTAAAACACTTCTCAAGCAGCTTACGTCTCAGATATTGGAAAATACATTCATTTCAGAAATATTCATAGTTATAAATAGGGATGTAGATATTGAGCAAGTAATAAAACCTGACAAAATTTTGATGCTTTTTATGAGTTTATTTTTCTTGTGAGATTCAGTATGTGATGTATATGTGCAGGGTGGGAGGTGGTAGGAGTAAGGCAGAAATTGCCACATTGTATTGTTCATGTTCTGGTGATATAAAATACAAAAGATTCATTGTGTTCACTTAAGTGTATTTCCAAATGAAGAATTCACCTGAAGCAGAAATTATTTTATAAATTAAAATGACAATAAGAAAGGGAAAATGAAAAATACATAAAAAGCAAGCATTACAATTAAGTTCTTAAATATTTTGGCCACTGAAAAATGAAGTGATTCAATTATATTTGCTGTCATTTAAGGAATTGTTTGTTTTTTTATATTTTTTCATAATGGTTTCTTCATTTACAGAATCTGCATGATTTTAGTTCTTGTTGCAATATTTACTAAAGTGGCCACCACTCAGCAATGAGTTGCATTAGCAAATTGGTCTTTGATCTGAGATGTGTTAGCCATCATACTTCAGTTGGCATCAGAGTACTTGTTGTAAAATAACAAATAAACTAATTCAGACATGGTACTGTATGCATTAGATTTTCAAATTCTGAAAAGGGGCTCCATATTTATAGACTCTCTTTGAACAACATATTAAAACATAAGTATTATAATATTCTAATTTTAGACTTGTACTGTAGAAGAGAGAGTCATTCAAAACATAGGTTAATTTTTGTAGAAATCAGAAACATAAATTATGAAAATTTGATTGAAAAATGACACTTTCTGTTCTACTTTTAATATTTCATGAAAATCAAAATTAAGCTGTTGGATACTGATGAATTAGAGAGAGAACAAAACTCTGACAGAAAGAAGAGTTTGTTTGATTGGCTGTTTCTGTTTAGTGGTATTTCAACCTCTTTGGATTATTTAATGCTGAAATCTTAATATTTTGTACACAATTTTATTTTTTGGAGATCATATGGTTTTAGTAATACAAGTCTTATTGATTAATCCATAGCTGGAGGGAGAAGATGTGGATATATACCTTTCCCAAGGGTATGCACGTGTAAGTGAATATAACAAACTCAACTTCTGAGTCATTATCCATTATACCACTCACACATCCAATCTTACAGCACCTGGTATTCCCAAGCAGTCACCCATCTATGTACTGACGAGGCTCAACATTGCTTACCTTTGGTGATTGTATGGAAACTGGTGTTTCAATGTGATGTGGCCGTAAGTGAAAGAAGAGGTGAAATAAACAAGGTGAGTTTGGTTTCCTACAGAAATAGGTGAACTGAACAGGGATTAGCAGGATACAAGAATTTATCTGATAATATCTCTGTAAAAACAGAAAGCAAATAATGTCACTGAAAAATTAGTTCATGGATGTGGTACTCTTATGTATGTGGAAATGTTTGTGGGAACTGCTTGCTGGGTCAGACTTACTTGATATGTCTGTTCTATTCTTATTCTTCATGTAAGAATATTTTCCTGTGAATGCTGTTGGGTGTGCACTTTGGGAGATCTGGGAGCCATTGTTGGGAAAAAAAGATTTTCCTTCAGTTCCCCAGAGCTTCTTCATTGATTGAGTAGCATCACATGAGAGCATGCTGCAAAATATGCATATCTGGAGTTCACCTCCAGGTGACATCAACACGTTTAGAACCCTCATATATATGGTGAATTTGTTCTTTGAGAGTAAGTCTACTACTGTAGTGGTCATTATTGTGTGCTCCACACATGTAGCCTTATGTCAAACTATATTAAGCTTAATAAATGAAAAATTAATAGAAACAAAAGTATTAAAATATCTGATACGTTGTATTCAGAATTAGATATTTATAAGAAAAACAGATTTGGCCATTGATATAAATCACATTAGACATCATCTAAATGATTAGTGACTGTGTAAGGCTTTGAATAATTTGAAATGAATTTATTAAATCAGATCTCTTTGTGATGTTAAAGGCAAAAGCACACTGAAGGGGAAAATAAGGGAGACCAACGAGAGGAACAAATTAACCAAATGATTTCATTAAACAAACAACTTCTTAAGAAAAAAGCATTCAACAGTTTCTTTGCAATATTATATCAATCTACAATTTGTCTGTTTGTATTTCATCTTGCTGATACTTCCAGATAATTAATCTCTGTTTTTTTTTCAGAATTATGACTTTGAGAAATGATGCAACTGGAAATGCTCAAAAGAAAAAGAATGAAAAAGATTATAGGAAAATCAAGTGTTAAGTTTTAGGGCAGGAAGTATGAAAACATCCATTTATAGTAAGTGATCAGAAGATCCAACCCTCACCCCACAAAATACACATATACACAGATAACAAAAGAATTGAAGACTTACAATAATAAATAAACTAGAAAATACAATGTCTTTTTTGAATAAGGTAAATTAAAATAAACTGAAAAGAACTTTATAAGTATTGTTCAATTTTCTCTTAGCAAAAGACTTTGAAATAAAAACAGTGTATATTTAGTTGCAGCATTTAGTTTTGAGAAACATTAAGCAATCAATGATAGCTAGTAGCATTAAGCAATAATTTATAACACACTGGGTGTTTGGAATTACATAAGGAATAAATAAATAAATAAGCCTATACAAAGTCTTTGTAAAGTCAAATTTGAATTCATTAGTTTTATAGTAAGAAAGTGAATAAAAAAAATGACTAACAAATGAACCCTATGAATGTATATTTTTGCTCTTTATAGACAAACAAGGTGAGAGAATAATAAGGTAAGGAAGATTGACATAAAAGAATCTTTTTCACTTAATTAGTCTGCATTTGATTGCATTAATTTTCCAAGAAAAATTCAGCATTCAGAATCCTTATTTAACATGAACTTGAACATTAACAAATGAACAATTATCTACGCTACATGGCATGTCCAGATTTGATCAATTTGACTAGGATATTTTATTTTGTTTATAAATTTCTTTGGGAACACCTATAAATGTGTGTAAATGTTTATTTTGCGAATACCCATTTCTATAAGTTGCAACACATGGCATTGTGTAGATGTGGCCCTCTACTCAACAGAACTTACTACTACTACTACTACTACATAAAAAGAGCTTGCATTATTGTATTGGTTAGCAGGGAAAACTTGTAATTCAATGGCTAATATATTGAGTTAAATCCTCACTGGGCTCCCCAATATCAGGGCATAATATCTCTGTATAACTCAATATTAATGTATAATTGGGAAGCAACATTTCTTTTAAACATCTTTCATTAAATATGACGGACAAGGAAAGTTTTATTAATTTAAAAAATTTTTCCTAGTGTTCTTACATTTTTCTGTCTGTTAGGAGTGAGGGAGTACAAAAACTGTCCATTTTGGACGCTTTTCAAGGGTGTTTTGTTTTGGTGCTGTTAGTTTCTATTCATGTTTTGACTGTTGACTGTTTGAATAAGAGATGTATTATTTTTGTGTTATTTTGAATACAAGCAGGAGTATTTATTCTGAGCCTTCACATATTGAGTGTGACTGGAATTCGAGTGAGTGTCTTTCTATTTTTAAAAAACTTTCCATACATTTCAATAACTCAATATATGTACATCTTTGTGCATTTATTAATATGTATATGTACTTTATATATATATATATATATATATATATATATATATATATATATATATATATATATATATATTAGTAGTTTATATAAACTGGTTTTATTTGCATATATATATGTCTATGAATATATGATGGGATGCTGAAAAGTTCTTGCCTTGACTCACTTCCTAAAATCTGACCAAATGTGCAAACAACAGAATTGTTTTTGAAAGGGTTTCTTAGTTGAGTGGAGAAATTTTCAGCACCCCCTTATGCATAAGTGTTGCAACAGTTTTGTATGTGCAGTTAGTAATATTGTGCAAATATATATTTGTGTTTATATAAGTATATGTGTGTAAGATTCGGCAAATTCAAGTCTATCTGCTTCCTTACTCTGTCTGAACACATCTTTATGATCAGCTGAAATACAAATAACCCTGAATGTGACTCTCATAATGGCTGAAGATATCAAGATAAAATAGATTCACATTCATTTCTCCAATAATTGAAGACCTGGGAATGACTATGTAAAGGTGAGGAATAGAAATTGGGCGGGCGGGGGGGGGGGTAAGAGAGAGAGAGAGAGAGAGAGAAGGGTAAGTGGGGAAACTCAGGGATAGAATAGGGCCACATATCTAGCATTTGATAGAATCTACATGTTCAGCTTGTTGGTGTTTATATCACCAAATTATAGGTTTCATCTGATAAATCAAGTTAGACTATGAAGAAATAATCAATGAACTTGCCTTTTGCACTTGTACTCAGCAACAAATAATTAAACCCAGATTTTCCAGATTTACTGTAATTAAGACCAAAACACTCTAACTTGAACGATGAACTTATAATTTCAATCACAGTCACAAAAGACCAACAGAATTTGCAAATTGAATCTTGTCATTTGGAGTATTATAGTGAAATCAACAGAATCACTTTTAGAATGCTGAACAATTTAACTCTTTACACTATTTACATTGTTCACCTTTATCCACTGGGCCATGGATCCAGTGGATAAAAGTGTTGGTTGAAGTAATCCACTGATTTGACACAAAGAGCTGTGAGTTCAATACCTCGGCACAGCAGAGGTGAACTTGGATAGTTGAATTACTAAAGGGAAATAACTGAAACTGAGATATCCAAAAAAAAGGCATGGCACGTAGAACTAGAATAATCTACTCAGTGGATGAAATAAAGGGTTTGGTTCAAAATTTAGATATATATTACCTGAAGAAGGCCAGAGCATACAATGGCTGAAATGGCGTGAATATGATAATAAAGATGAGGACAACTGAATAGTGTAAATAGTTACAATACAAAATCTCAAAAATATAGATATAAATTTAACTCTTGTTATAAGATTATTTTTTTTTTAAGCATTTCACCCCAAGCAAGGCGGAAGTGCCATTAGCATGCAAGGGGTTACAGAGAGTGAGAGCAAGAGTAAAGAGTAAAGAGGCATGTTTGAGGAAAGGATATAGAGAAGGACGGGGATCAGGATCAAGGCGTTGATTGATATTATATTTGAATATTTGAAAATTATAGCTATCAGGGAAGCAAGTAAGAGGAAGGGAGCTCCACAATTGGGATGTGCAAGAGAAGAAGCTGTTTAAGTAGAAGAGGCAGTTACATTTAACTGTTTTGACAGTGAAAAGGTGGGGCCGAGATGCCAACCTAATAGCATGCTTAAATTCATGCAGATGGGGCACCAATGAAAGTAGCTAGCCGGAGCAGTTGCCATGAAAATATTTGTAGAAAAGACAGAGGGAAGCCACATCATATCTGTAAGAAAGTGACTGTAGATGAGATGCCAGATCAGGACCTATCACGTTGCATATCTATCTCCATATTTTGTCAAGGACCTTGAGATGAACAGCAGGGGCACCAGACCATATATAGCAACAGTATTCAATGCATGGATGAATGGTAGATTTGAAGGATGGACTCAAGCAAGAAAAAAACTTCTGGTGTGACACAGAGATCCAACTTTCTTTGCAGTAGAAGAAGCTGTTGATTCAATGTAGTTGTTCCACTTCAGCTCAGTGGAAAAGAGGAGACCAAGAAGGTGCAGAGAGACACTCTCTTGGAGTTGGGCATCAGCCATGCTGATAGGAGACGGGGATGGTTCTCTATAGTGGGTAAATGCGAGCAGTTTCATTTTGGAGGTATTAAAGTTTACAAGCCATTTCCTACTCCAGTCAACCACAGATTGGAGGCCCTTTTTGAGATCGGTGGTCAGGTTAGCTTTTTTCAGTGATGTCAAATTTACTATTGAGACAGGAATAAATAAGTGTTGTCCATGTATATGCTTATTTGGGAACTGATGACATCAGGAAGAGCATTGATGAAGATCAGAAACAGTGTAGGACCCAGGATATACCCTTGGGGAACACCAGTGTTCATATGATAGGAACTAGAGGAGAACCTGTTTAGGATGACCTTCATTTCATGGTTTGACAGGAATGATTGTATTAAGATAAATAGTCATCCTGTAATCCCATATCCCTGAAGCATGTGAAGAAGGACAGCATGCGAAACCCTATCAAATGCCTTAGAGATATCTACAGCCACTACTCAAGCTTTGCCATTGTTATCAAGAGCTTGGTATACAAATTCAGTTATGACTATGAGCATGTCATTGGTAGACTGGGCAAAGCAAAAACCATATTGTTTGTCAGAGAGAAGATCATGGGATGTAAGGTGCTTAACCACTTCGGTGTTGATTAAAGCCTTGAGGACTTTGCCAAAGAGATGTAGGAGGCTAATAGGATGGTAGTTAGATGGGTCAGAAGGGTCTCTTGAGTTCTTAGAAACAGGGACAACCAATATTGCAGGCTGGAAAGCAAGAGTCAGCAAGGCAATAGTTATATAGTTTAGAGAGAACTGGAGCAAGCTCAGAAGCACATTTCTATAGGATTACGGCTGGTATCCTGTCATCACCACTTAACTTATGAGAGTCTAATTTAGAGGTGATGTCCAAAATCATTGATGGGATTATGCTCATCTCACTCAATAGAGCCTCAGTTCTAGGGGGAAAATCATGGGTGGGTACTCCAGATGAGTCAAGTGTTGAATTGGATGAGAATTTCCAAGCAAAGCATTCAGCCTTATCAGCTGAGGAAGTTAGGAAATCAAATTGATTGAATAGAAGAGGTATTACAGATTTTCTGTTGTTCAGCACACTCTTGCAGAGCCACCAATAGTCTTTAGAACCAAACTTGCAAGATGTAATACGTTGTTTCATTCTATCAGCAAATAGTAACTTTGCTTCATTGAGGACATGCTTGCACTCATTATGAACAGAGACAAAGGGACGTCTATCGTAATCAGACATATTGCTCTGGTACAGATGGAAGAAGTGATTCCTACGGGCTATAGCAGCTGAGTAAGCAGCTGAGAACCAAGGAGATGAGTGTGATTTAACTTTATATTTTCTTGTTGGGATGAAAGCCTTGATGCCAACTTTTATCCAAGAGGAGACCTCAGATTCACATTTTTGAACAGGGTGATTAAAAACCACATTCCAGGGGGCGTCACAAAGGAAATCACGGAATGAGTCCCAGTCTGTTCATTGATAACAGAAAGATATTCCATTAGTAGGAGGCTCTTTGATGGAGGGGAGTAGAAGGAGATGTTAACAGACACTACAGCACGATCAGAGTTGTCAAGAAGGCAAAGCTGCATAGCATGACAAGAGTTAGGGATGGAGGTAAAACAGAGATTGAGAAGGGAAGCATTTCCATCAGGGTTACTGGGGAAATACATAGGAAAGTCAATCACTTATGTTAGGGATTAAGTGATTGAAAAGTTAAGAGTTTTTTTATGCCATTGAGGTCAATAACAGAATGTTTAAGCCACATGATATGGTGGGTGTTAAAGTCACTGAACATGAATATAAAGAGATGGTTTTGTCTATATTTTTAGAAATGTTATCGAGTACACCACAGTCTTAAGAGGAAGGGGAATGATAGAGAAAGAAGAGATAGCTTACTGAATTGAGGAGAGATAGATGTGGACACATATACAAATGGCCTGGAGATTCAAGAGAGAGTTCTTTAGCCAGCAGGAGATGGTTGCGGACATAAATTCCTAGGCCATGCATGTGGATTTTAGAGATTGGGAATTGAAAAATCAGAAGAAGGGATTGATGAGCTAAGGTTACTCTCACAGAGAGGTAGTATATTAGGAAACTTTTCAAAGAGGAATGATTCCATACTGCAGAAGTTGGTACGAATGCCACAGATGTTGGAAAAGGAAATGTTAAAGGGATTAGGTGATTTTTTTTTGAGCTGGTTTAGGTTTATTTTTTTGATTGTTTAAGGTCATGTTGAGTTACATTGGTAAGGTAAATGCCTAGAGTAATATTAGTAGATGCTCATCGTATGCGACATGGACAGAAAGGAGCTGGTGTGGCCTGCAACATAAATCTGGCCTTGGGGTTGCCCACTGGAGGTGCATGCAGGAACACCCTTCCATGTGCATCATGGCACTACAAGAACCCCAACTGTAGATGCTATGCAAGAGTTCAGGCTCTTAACTACCAGTCAGGAACAGCAGCCAGAAAACTGTCAACCCGGTACCCTCAATATGAAGAGATGTTGCCACAAACTGTGCACATCACAAGAGATTCACAACAGTACCACAACAGAGGACAGAGAAAGGAAAGGATCCAGGAACCCCTTCCTAAACAGGAAACAAGGGATGTGCCTCTACCCCTGTTCAAGAGAAAGGGGAGGAGTATTGAACGGGTGATAGGAAAACCTATCTACTCCTATTAAACACACACACACACACACACACACACACACACACACAAATAGAAACAAATGACTGAAAACAAAAAGACAGACATGCAATATACAAGAAGTCCATGAGCAACATGTGTGGTACTCAGAGGTGAAACTGAAATATAAAGTTTCAACTTAGTTTAAATGCCAACATGCACTTGTCAAAGTCAAAACACTCTATGACTGTGAACCAGGAATTAGCATCCAGTACTTGCATGGAATTCAAAGAGCTAATATTCAAACAAAACTTTCAAAAAGAAATAAAAGGAGTAAACTAAATTCACTTCAATTAAAAAGAATAATTTTGGTGAAAAAGAATTAGTAACAGCAAAAAAGAAAAAAAGAATAGCTACATAAAATGATTAAGAATGAAATCCAGAGAGATACATACAAATAAGATTGACAGCAGTAACTATAATTCGTGTGGCTTCGGTTACACAAGAAGTAGCATTTTTTTCTTTTTGAAGAGTTTTCATTTATCTTTGTAGGAATGAAAGATTTATTGCAATTATATAAGTAATTCTATTTTCATGATGAAATATGCTTAAAATTATACTGTCTATACAGTTATTATATTTGCATACAAATTTCATATATTAAATGTAACAACTATCATAGGACAAAGATAGTTAAAAATGATAATTTGATTTTAAAATAAATTCAAAATAAATAGCTTTATGACAGAAATAAAAAGGATTTGTTTCTAAATAGCATTATCCTTATAGAATTCCTCAGAAATATGTTAGTGTCTGTATAATCAGAATGAGATAGTAAAGCAAGAAGAGATCTGTACAAAGCAACAGTCCTTACCAAACAGTTACTACTGCCTAATCTTAGGGAAAATATTCTAACTGAAAATAATAATCTATATGTTACAAACAAATTGCCTTTTGTACTTAGAAAAAATTGTTGGCAATATATCTGTTCAGAATACTTCAATTTCCCTTTGTCTGTCATCCAGTTGACAGATTTAAAGAACAAATCATTTTTAATACAGTACCATCAGAATAAAGAGAAAAGATCAATCAATACTGCTAGGGTCTTGATTCTAGCGAGATATACTACCCTTTTAATTGATTTAAAACAACTGTTCAAAAAATAAAATTACAATTTTAAAAAAATAAGTGCTACTGAAATTAGCACTTCTGCCTACTCTCCCCAGTAGGCATGGTGCCCCCATGTGGTTGAGAGTTTTGGAGTAGGAAGCACCGGCTCTGTTGATTATTATAGTTGATGATTGACAATATAACTTAGATAGAAAAAGTAAAAAGCACAGAAAGCAAAAAAATGTTGCTGAAACTAGCCCTTTTGGGGCTCTAATCTCATTGGGGTTTCCTGTGTAGTCAATACTGCACTGGCCATGCAGATACACAATGTATATTACTAGTTGATGACTGACAATGTAACATATGTTTAAAAATAATTTTAAAAAAAATGAAAGATGGCTATAAAACAACGTTGAAAAAAAATGACCACGGCCACAAAAAACACAGTGCCTCAGGTTGGAGGTTTTGGGAGTAAGACACGCCAGCCCTGAGTGGAACTGCTGTAAAGAATCTCTTCAATTGTCTGAAATTTGCATTAGTGATTTCTTTTTGCAATCAAAATTTCTTATGAGTTAAGAATATTTTCTTTATTTGTTTTCTAAAATCTGATGAAAAGTCAAATACATATTTTGATAGTGAGGGAAGGCAATGAAAAGTTTGGTTCAGTATAAATATGACAAAAGTAAACAAAACAAAATATCTTTATATTATGCAGAGAAGAAAGTCTCAGTTATGCTAAAATAGAAACAGTTGTTGACACTTTTTATTTTAAAATAAATTATAACAGGAAATAGCAATAATTACAGATATCTAGAAAATTGGGACAATTTATAGTGTTTTGCAGTAACATTTTACTAATATAATAATAATAAACCAATTTTTGGTGAGTGTTATGTTTATCTGGACCCACAAGGCAATGAATATTCTAATCAATTAATCCAGAATAATTTTCTTTTGTTTCTATTTTCCATTATGTTATTCGCTGTTCACTGAGTTACTATTATGAGCTGATTAAGCTTAAGCTGACAAGTGAGTATCTAGATTTGGGGCTAATCACCAAGACTTATTTATCTAAAAGAAATTAATTCTTCATATCTCATTCACATATTTATTTAAAATTTGAGCAGAAATTCATGTTAGTTTTTTAGGCTGGTGATTATATATGTTCAATATAATAACTATTTGAAATATTTATTTATCATTAAATAACCTGAATGGATAAACATTTATACATAGCAGTATAACAGATGGTTTAATTCTTCTACATTTGTAGAACTATATTCAACTGGAAGTTGTATGTGTAACATAATAGGTAAAGAGTTAGTGAAGCTGTGGTAACTATGGAATGTGGGCAGGATTTAACATCATTTGACCACAGAATGAATGTTGCAACCATAAAGATAAGGAACCTTATTTCTGAAGTGGAAACTTTTCCAGGTTTGAGCAATAGTAGCCAGGGTATATCGGATTTTGACAATTGTAAGAATTTGCAGGTGATGCAAAAACAAGACTATTGACAATTGACAAGGGGAAACAGCATCAAATCACATCCCAATTAATAACCTATCTTTCAATATACAGCAATGCATCCATCACATTCCATAGGGTTTTTGAAACCATGACATTGGTTACTGTATCCCACTTAGACCAGAGAACATCGACTTTTAACCATCAAAATCTGATGCTGTGCTGCTACTTCAGACCAGTCACATTGACATTTATTTTAGGCAGACAATCAAGTTTGTACATGGAGGAGGCTGCTTTAAGCTATGAATCCAACTTGTCAACATAGTGTTGTGCAGTTTGGTGACAGCTTTTCAATGGTGCAAGGTTTGTTCTGTTGGAATTTACAAGGACCATAAATGAAACTTGAATCTGTCTTCATACATGTGTCATACACAAATTTTGTTACAGAAAATTTGCACCCTCTTATGCTTGCCATGTCTCTTGATGGTGATCATTTGCTACAGCAATGTAATGCACTCTCCCCATCATGTGTGAGTGACATGAAACTTGTTCCAGGAACACTTGATTGACTTCCAGGTACTTAATTGGACCCCCATGCTTGACTAATTTAAATGTATGGAGCATTTCCTGAAGCCACATCTGTTAGTGTTTTGACCAGTGGTGTCAGTAAAAAAAATTGTGTGCCAACAAGTTCAATTGCAAATCTATGTTCAAAAATTGTTTTCACCGCATTAATCAAAGCAACAGCTTTTATACAGAGAACAATTTTTATGATTGGCCATGCCAGTCAGAGAGGAAAGAACATTAGCATAGTTCTTCTGATACTTAAAGTTGCAAGTTTTTGTTGTTAATTTTCTTTATTTTACTTTTGTTCCTCTGCACCATGGTAATTAGCAGGATGAGGCCTCTTGAAGGACCAAGCTCTTCTTCGGGATATGGGGTCAGCCATCCATTATCCAGCCACATCTGCAATTCGCACTGGTATTCCCCACTGATGTGTTCAGGCACTGAGTATTCTGACACCCAGTTTTGGACCTTCTCTGGCAAGTTATTTTTTGACCATTTCCATAGTGCTGCCCATGCCTTCATACTTTGGTCAAACTCTGCACTAATATCGGGTCATTGATCCTCAAGGCAGCACTGATAGGCAGACTAGAAAACTGAACTTCACCCGACTCTGTGATTTGTATTCCACCCAGCTCCTTAATAACATCCATCGCAAGGAGCAGGTCAAACCCCAATAACATGTTGACCATGACCAAAACATTGACAGTGAAGGGGTCACTGTTGTTGACACTGAGTCTTATGCTTCTGACTCCTTGGCTTCTTAGAGCCTTTTCATCAGTAGTTAGCACATTCATCTTTTGTTTGCTCCACTGCCAACAGATTGATCCATTCATGTGTGACCAAGAGCAGCCTGAATCTACTAAAGCAGTATGCATTATTCCATTGATGTGTACCTTAATCACAGTGAGTGCATCTTTCATGCTCTGTGTGGGGAAGAAACTGGGATTGATGTTTTGTCCCCCATTCCATTTCCAGGACACTTAGAGGTAATGTGGCCTAATTTATGACATTGAAAACATCATAGATCAGAGTGTGCCTTTTGCACCGAACTCTGCGCATTTCTTCACATTGATAGTAGCAGTCCTTGGCAAAATGATTTGGCTCAGAGCACTGATAGCAGGTGACATTACCATGTCTGGGTTTGGATCATTTTTGACCAATTGGTTAAATGGTTGTGGCAACTGGCTCCTCAACCACCTTTGCATTGATCATGATAGCGCAGACTCTGGTCAATAACTGGTTGAGCGTCATGTTCTCCATTCTGGATGATGCTTGGAGTGTCTGTTTAACATAGCTAGGCAATCCATATACAAACATACAGATCATCCATTGTTCAGGTCTTGGTTTAATCAATATGGCAAGCTTCTTTAGTTCTGCCAGAAATATGTCTACTGTCTCACCAGGGCATAGACACTGTATTTGGTATTATTCATAGGCAGCAAATAGGTCAGTTCCAAATGTGGTTAGCAAAGCACACTTGATTTGTTCAATGTCAATTTTTGTTCTTTGTTCAGCTGTCTTGCAAGGGTCCTATCTTTCAAACAGAGTGAAAGAATTTGTTTGATCTTCGTGATCTTGCATAATTCACAGACCAGTTCCGCATTCTCAATCCACTCAACCACAGGCTTTCCAGTCTTATCACCTTTGAATTTGAGTATCAGTTTTATGTTGACCAGTCTTTCTGCCATCTTGCTAGAAACAAAGTAATGCCAAAATAGCTGACATTGAACAAACTCAGTTATACACAGTCTTAGAATTGCTTTGACTTCAGTACCTTGCATATTCCACATCATATGGCACATTTGTCCTTATTCAGGCAAAGAAGTTCTTAGGTCAATAGCACTAATTTTTTAATAATTCAGTTCAGTTAAGTAAATTTTACACACATATACATTTTAGGTTGGTTTTTAACTTTCTCCTTTTCTTTATTGTTTTGAGTACTCTTATTGGCACAATTTTTAAGTTAAGAATGTAGATATTGCGATTAGTCAATTCACAATCAATAGTTAATAATGAATCCATGATCTGTTCCAAGAGGAAGGTCAAAAGAAAGGCGTCAATATTTGTAGGGGCACAAATAATTTCATAAAAGCTGGAAAAGCTTTGAAGAGAATTATTGAAGATGAAGTCATGATGAAAACAGGAGAAAATTGTTGATCATTCAACAAAAATTGATTTTAGAAAATCAATTTTTAGAGAAAAAAATGAAGGGTGATGATGAAAGTGAGAACAAGAATTCTTTTAATCAATTCAGCAGCTTTGATTAATTTCTTTTGATTGATGGTTGAGATCAATACAGATAAATGATTTGCTATAATTAATTCTTCAATGTTTGTTGCTTCCTTTCAATTAATGTTAGATTCACTTGTTTAGGATGGTTGCCAAGGAAGCAATAAACTCTCAGCTTCCAAACATAAAATGCTCTAATAAAAATCCTTTT
>OZ038482.1:69191015-69208515 GCA_964036315.1 Acanthosepion esculentum
TAGAGTAACTTTTTCATGCAGTGAAAATCTAATTAATTTACACATTGACTTGTGAATTAGTTCCCTTGATTAGACTGATATGAGTAACAATGTTTACACTACTATTATTTTCAGGTGAGTTTCAAGAGAGACTGTTTCTAGTGATCTGTATATCAAGCCAACTGATTAAAGATAAATTATATAAATGGAAACACTAGATTTTGATGTCATCCACAGTGTGAAAAAGTTGGTTAATCCAGAATTTGTAATTAACATTATAAAAATCATGTTATAGTATAATCTTATTTGCAATGCTAATAAGATCAGCTCATTTTTAATACTAAGCACATGCATGCACACGCACATGCAGCTTTTCTTTCTTGTTCTCTCTCTCTCTCTCTCTCTCACACACACACACACACTATAATCACAATTAGATTAAGTATAATAATAAAGTAGAAAAAATTAAATCCTAATTCACAAAATCAAAATCTATTTTACTATCAAAAGTACTGATTCTGTATTAAGAACAGTAATCTCTTTATCCTTCAGCCAAAACATCAAGTTGAATGTTTACTTTAAACAAATACAAAGTTTTCCCTGTAAAAATATATTCCCTGCCAAAGAAACAGTTTTTTTTCTTTTTCAAGAAGGGCAGCAATGTACCAAATATGGAACATCTGCATGCTATAAAAAAGAAGAGATTTTAATCTTCCACTGAACAAAGGAAAAGGTCAATCTCTCACCAGGTTTGATCAAACTCTGAGGGCAGTTATTTATCCAACCATAAGAATAAAAGCAGAAAAAATAGCAGTAGTAGCAGTGATGGAAGTGGCAAAACCCTTTAATTGTGTTTAGTGTGGTCTTTATTAGAAATGGACCTGGTTATGCAAATGAAAATAGTATGTATTCAATTGCAGGATGCAATAAATGTTACTTGCCAAGAGATTAAAATAAATCAAGTTTCCCTTAATGAGTTTCTTAGCCACACAGAACAAAAACAGTGGTCTGTGAGGGGAGAGAAGATTGCTTTCTAAGTAGACAATAAGGAATTTATTTTAAATCTAATTACATGAATTTGTAGAGACAAAACTAATTAATGATGATATATTTATATGAATAAAATTACTTATTTAATTAAAAAATGAAGTTAAATTCAGAGGGAAAATACATTCAGAGAAATTAATGTTTGCAACAAAAATCCTGAAAAAAATTATATAAATATACTTTCCTGGCCAATGGTAAGACTAGCTATATGAAGACACCATTGCCACTAATTTCTTACCATTATGTGGAAAATATTTCTAGGAGGTATATGTGTGAGGTATTTCTGCTACATCTTGTATTAGAAACTTTCAGAAATTATTCACTTATTGAGGTGCTTTTTAGGAATTTTCTGAACAAAAATGGCTGAATTAGGTTTTCAGTTATTTTTTGGTTAAAATTGTTGGTCTCTACATTTATGAGCAGGTTGATCAGATGGTAGAAACATGCTATACTTCATACTACTGTGTGATGTGTTAAAATCCACATTTGTGCCTTGGGTTGTTTGCTAAAAGGTTATTTTTTATTTAAAAAATATCAGGTGAAATACTTGAAAGGATACTTGGATGATTCATGAAAAAACTCAATGTCAGTAACATGCAAGAGATTTGTTAGAAGTCAGAGAATTAGACAGTTTATCAAAAAGCAAATCTATTTTACTGAAAAAATGAGGTCTATTAACAAACTAAAAGATGAAAAGGGTTTTAATTATTAAAAATGTTTCATAAATGTATCTTGAGGAACACATTATTTGAAGACATGCCAAGAAGTTAGATTCATTAAGAAGCTGGCATGATTTACCTTCAGATAAAAAAATAATTTTCTTTGATAGTTATTGGGTTTATATGTTGCTGAGAGATTTGTGCAAAGAAGGATAAGAACTAAATTGCCTTTTGTAATCAGTAATTTTTTATTGATTATACAAGTCAATATAAAACTTTATTTATCAGATTCACTTTGAATGTAATAGACCCCTCTTCAAACATACACTGAAAATGGCCATATGTCATATTTTATCTTTATGAGTAGTAAATATCTAGTTTAATAGAAACCAATTTAATCTTACAACATTTTTAGGTAAGTCATTAAGAAAATGAATCCTTTCATCCAAATATATAAGTATTCAGGATATGTTTTTTATATTGAACAAATTAATATGCATTAGCAGAGTCCATGGATTTTGTTCTTTCAGTCAATCTGATAAGAAATAGTCTATTTGGATGATGCAATGGTATTTGGTGCAATAAACAGACTAGCTAAAACCACATTTATTGAGTGCTCAGTGAGGATCAAACTCATTAGCTTATAATATTAATTTGGTAACCAGTGCCCTATAACAGATGAGTGAGTACATTTATGAAAAGAAAGAAAATGATTTTCTGTGATTCTCAATGAATTTTGCAAATGAAAGAAAGTCAAAGTCACAACATTTGTAGCTTTTTAATGTTTTTTCTTCAGAAAATATAAACATGAAGTAGAACCAAAAAGATAATTTATGAGCAGAATAGAAGCAATTGGAGAGACAAGTTTGCAAAGCTTAAAAAATGGCAGAATTTAAATGATGAAAAGTTTTCATCAAGTGGAAAAATAAAAGAGTTATTATTTTATCACAGATGGTACTTTCCACAATAATAATTGGTGTCACAGTTCCATTTACTTTGATGAACGAGTGGGTGTCCTTTCTTGGTTTATAAGCAATGTATATAAAAGGAACTGACCTAAGAGGAACAATTAACTAAGTGTTTTGCTGTATATTAAAACAAAGGAAAATACATTTTTAGGCCCAACTTTTTTGCTTTCTTCAAAGACGATATCATTTTTAATATAACATTAAAATAAAAAGCAACCATAAATTCTAAATATAAGTGCTGAATACAGCTGAAGAAAGCAGTTTTTTTAATCAGGAAAAATTCAGTTGACGTTTTCATTTTAGATTTTTTTCTCAGGACAGAAGGGATTTTAAAATTGACTAGATAACAAAAACAAAAGACAAAGCTGTACAAAAAACAGAAATAAACTCAAACTCACTATCTTTCTCTCTCCCCATAGCACACCATGAAGGGCAGACATAAATTGTTTTAAAAGAAACCTTTTTTATTAATATTGTTAGGAATAAAAAATAATTCCCTAAAGAATAAATAGTATATTTACTTACTTGTAATTAAATGTATATGTTTTATTATTTCTTAATAGTTTTATTTTGAATAGCAATTGGCCCATTTACAATTGTAAAATATCAGCTTTAAAAGCTAAAAAAGCTTTCCTTTTTCAGGAATTAATGAAAGAAAATTAAGTTAAATTGTTCATGCTCAAAAGAGATAAATACTTTTATTTTTGTAAGATAAAAAAATAAGAAATGGTTTGCTTCTGAAGGAAAGTGTTGTTAAATGTCTTCAAAACTAGAAATTCAGTTTGTAAGATTAATATAAAGCTTGTCTGTAAGTTTAATATAAACAGACTTATCTGAATATTATTTTTAATGTTGAATTATTTATTTGGATGTAGGCACCTTGTTGTGCAGTAACAGTTAAGATACTGGGTTTTAAAATCATTAACAGTATTGAGTTTGATTCTCAGTAGGTGTTCTATCTATGTGCTCTTGTGGCCAAAGTAAGTTATTTTTGGTAAATAGCCATTTTATTTGAAGAATCTAACATTTTGAAATTAGAGATGAAATATGTCCAGTGAACAAAATAGATTTGCTTAATTTCAAATAGATTTTTGATGCCTCTTTGTTTCTGCTTGTAATAAGTGCAAATATGTCCTCAAAGAGGTTAAGTTGTTCACTGATAGACTGAGGTGCCATATAGCCTTTCACAAGTTTGGTTCTTACTGGTAGCTCTGTAGGAGAGTGTTAAATAAGGGTAAGTCCTCAATTCCTCCTCTCTTCAATCAATTTGAAGTGCTATCATCATCTGCCAATAAAGCCTGCAAATTCTTTTCCAATTCTACTCTCAGAAGTCCATTTGAACTGAGTCTCTGTGGGATATGCATGTAATGCCATTCATGGGTTCTGCTATCATCACCAAACTTGGTTCCCACAAAGCATGTGGAGTCGATGGTATCCCAAAAATTGTCCTTAAGAAATGTGTCCCTGAACTGGCCCCTGTTCTCTTCACACTCTACAATAGATGTTTTGCTACTTCTTGCTTTCCTGATTGTTGGAAATCTTCTGTGGTTCCTGTTTTTAAAAACTCTGGCAAATTGTTTGATCCTTTGAACTCTTTGGTAAAATACTAAATGCTCTAATTACCTCTGAATTAGTTAAGCATCTCACCTTGCAGGGTCTCATTTCAGACAAATAACATGACTTTTGCTTTTCTAGGTCAGCTGCTGGTTTATTAATGATTATTGCCATTAGCATGGCTGATGCTAACCACCAGGAGAGTAAGTCACTGTGCTTTCTTTGTCTAATATTTTCCACTGACATGAAGTAGAATGATTATATTGAATCAGTTACTAGGAAAATCAGTTCACTATGCTCAGCTAGACAATTTTTCTGCCAGAATCTATCTTGCACATAAGTCTGCCATTTGTCCTTACTTTGAATATTGCTGCCACATCTGGTCTGATGCTTCTGCTATGTGCCTAAAGATTCTTGACAAAATTTGGCATCTTGGCTTCAGTCACTTTACCACCACTGTAACATAGCTACCCTGTGCCTTTTCTATAAATATTTTCACAGTAGTTTTTCTGATGAACATTTCTTATTGGTATTTTGACATCAGAAATTTAAGCGCAGTACTAGATTGACAACTATGTCTCCTAATTTCTCTTTTGAAACTGCTAGTTGTAACCATAAGTTCTATGCTAATAGTTTCTTCTCTGATACTTCTTGCTTGTGTAACTCTTCTGGCTTCTTGATTTCCTGTCAACTATGATCTTCAAAAATTTAAATCAATGTCAATTGTTATCTTCTGTCTCCTTAATTCCTGTTCTTTTACTGTCCTGTTTCTTTCACTCTCCACAACCCCTTGCACCCTAGTGGCTTTTATTGCCTTGCCTGGGGTGAAATGGTTAAGAAAAAGAATTTACAAAAATGTTCTTACAGTTTGGCCATGGGAAACAATGAAAAAAAATTCAAAACTTATTTCAATAGAATTTTATTTTATTTTTAAAATTTTTGCCTATTTTTTCTATAAAATTTTTAATCTAACAAATGATATTAATATTGACAAATCTGAAGACATTATAAGAAAATGTTAACAAGAAAAAATAATAGCCCATCAGTCAGATTCAAATTCCAACAGAATTAAACTACACAATTTACTCCTATTTCTTTTCTGATAATGTCTGTAACCATCATCCATATTATCAGGGGTGGGCAGTTTGGAAAAAGAAAAATGGCTTTCGTTGTTTATGGAAAACAGACAAGAGAATTGTTTGATTTGATTTTCATGCAGTCAGAAAAACATCTCACTGTAGATATGGAAACACTAAAGATAATAAGGATAAGAGGAATTTTCTTTTAGGAACAGAAAATATGAAGATGAAGTAAATGTTATCAGCAAAGATAAAAAATATATAAAGGAAGAGACAAATTGCGATGAATTCATGCTAACATAAACACTTTTGATTCTTCAGTGTGCTTGAGATAAATATATAGAAAGAAAGAAAGTAAAAGCTAAAGGAGAAAGAGGGGGAGATGGAAAATAGATAAAGGGAGTGTGGGAAAGAGAAAGAAAGTAATGAATATTTAACAGAAGATATACTTAGTAAAATATTTATTCATTAACCAAGTTAGATTTAAGAATAAGTTCCAAGCAGCAGTTTTGTACTTAGGTCATTTGATCTAAAAACTTTGACATTTCTAGTCCAATGCTAAGAAATGGAAAAAAGACATAAATATTATAAAAGACCCCCATCTTCTCAAATGACAGGATTTCACTTAAGAAATGAATATATGTCATTAAAATGATCATTTATCTCTTTCAGATTTGAATGCAAAAGTAACAGAATTAAGTCCTAATTTACAAATCTTTCATTTGTAAATTAAGAATTAATTCTGCAAACCAATTAGTTTTTCATTCTTAGTTTCAATACCAACTGAAAGAATATAACATTGTAAATGTAATCTAATGACATTATAGAACCGGAAGTTCCTTTCTAATAAAAATAGTGCAGATGTGGGATGTATGAATCAGCAGATTTGAGACAATTCCTCATATTTGCTTCTCAGTGTTTTCTTTGGGTATCACTAACGGGTCTATGCTACATTTGTCTTTTACAAGTTGTAAGGCACTACAATAACTCATTTCCAATATTAGAAGACTTATCAAAAGATAACTGACCAATTCTACTCAAAAATGTTTTCAAATTAAGATTGATAAAAAGTAAGGTTTAAAATAATCAGATGGCAAAAGAAATGTATTAAAAAATCAACTGTTCAATAAAAAAATAATCTAAAACTTACGCTTTGTAGAGACCAAATTAATTGCTCAGCAGCTTAGACTACAATTAGGAACATCTCAATGGCTTTAGCATAAGATAAAACAGGTGACACCAACCAAGGTTCTCACATTCTTTTGTTATTTTCAAATAATTCTATAAAGAAATGTATAAATGTTCAAATACTATGGATTTTTCTCACTCCCATTAATCTTACGATTAGTCATTGTCTGCCAGATAGAAAATAATGCCATGTAAATATTTCCTTCTTTATTTTGAAAGATTTACCATAATTACAAAGACACTGGTATCAGGTCAAACATTTGAGAATTTGTAGATATCTATCTTCACCAGAAACTGTTTTGAATACCCATAGGCAAATAATTAATATATATATGCATTTAAATTAATGTAAATATTAAAATTATATTAATTCACTGACAATTCCTTGTTAATTAATATTTTTCATTAAATCATTTTGAAATAAATTTTGGCACTTTTGCATTTAATCAAATTCAATGAACAATAGCAAATAAACATGTTATTCTGGCAGAATTTCTGAAATTTTGTGATATGCACATAAAATGGTGAATTCAGAAATGAACAAATTTCCAGTGGAGAGTTTGTGTCTTACTGATTCAGAAGCAAATATCAAATGAAACAGGTTCTATATCCAATAAAAAGCAATGAATGAACAGTTAAGAAATAAGGATTGTGAATAATAGCAAAGAACCTTTCTAGAAATTAACAAAATCAATTGCAAGAAATTGATTTTTTGCTACTTAAGCTTAGTAAATATCTGTTTGAAAGAATTACTCAAGTTCAGAGAAGAGTCAAAATCTAAACAATCTATATAGCTTATAAATACTTTAACAACAGAGGTGCATTATGGGAGGATGGCAGTTTGGATTTTACCTTTGCCTTATAATAGGAATGTACAGAATTTGAACAGTAAACAGAGTCCTGATAAAAAAAAACATACTGCTTTATTTGGGGGAGTAGAATGAGAGCAAAGGTGAAATCATAAAACTGTTCCCTATTTTTAATTTCATAATTTGTTTATATCAGTTAAGAACAATATGAAAGAGATGTAAAGGAAGAAGAAAAGGAAGAAGAAAAGGAAGAAGAAAAGGAAGAAGAAAAGGAAGAAGAAAAGGAAGAAGAAAAGTAACAAAACAATGTTGGCTTGTTTTGAAAGATAATATTAAGGATAATTTGTAATGAGTTCATAACAAATGTAAAAGCAAATATATTTTATTTTTAAGATAATGAACTTTAGGATTGAATTCTAGAAAATGTAGCCTTTTATAATTTATAGATTGTGTGAGCATGAAACTCAGGTTATGACTGCAGCAATCCTTTCATAGGATTTAACATTGTTAAGCATTTTTGCTCTGTCTAGTAATCTAGGCATCAAACACTGAGTAGGTAAGTTTGCCTTTAGGCCTTTTTCTCTTTCTTTTATCAGTGTTGCTGTTTTTATTCAAAACTTTATCTGGATAAGAGATTTAAGTTGTCCACTTGTCCGTTGGTTCCATCAACAGTTTTAGTTTTTCTTATATATGTGTGTGTGTGGGGGGGGTAAAGAATATGGCTTTATTTAAAATTGAGAAGAGGCCTTTTTATTAGAAAAATATATTTTCCTTCTCATTAGAGTTTTTGTTTTAATAACCCTCATCTACTAGGCTGAAAATTAAATTGCAGACATTAGCATTTCCATTCTGAATAATTGAATTAGACATTCTGACATTGAACACAGGCATAACAGGAAACAAACAGAATGAACAGACAATCTTCCTGTTGAAAATTGACATGTACAAATAATGACTTTAAGAATGAAATATTGAAGTTTACTGGTAGAAATGAGTTTTGTAATTTTTCTCAATTCAATCTGCTCACAAATAAAATGTGTTGTTCATAATTATAGCTAATTTGAAGTATTTGCTATTTCACCTAAAAACTTAATAATATCTTTCAGTGTTTCTCTCTTGAAATTAATATTTGCAAAAGCTGAAGAGAATTGGGTGAAAGCCTCCTTTTAAACTTTACAAAGTGCAATTAGATCCTTTGCTTGGCTTTACTGAAACAGTGCTTAGATCATTTTCTCTTTAATAGGCTGCAAGTAGAATCAATCAATACGCCCACTTACTCAACAGATCAATAAGGATGAAGGCTAAGTACAATGAGTACACAATCTGTTACAGGAATGGATCAACTCTTATGGAAGTATATAGACAGAGTGATAACATGTTAAAAAGAACACAGAGTTACAACAGCCAAGAGAAATAAAAAGACTGCCAAAGGAACCACTATTTGTTGTTAGAGGAATTTTATTTATACACTGTGGAATAACTGTTTTTAGTTGTTGGCTTATGTCAAAGAATTCAGCTAATGTAAGTAAATGAAAGATAAGATGGAATTAATAGAACAAATGTTAACAAAGTGTATGACTGAATGATTTCAAGTAATAGCCAGAACTGGTTCACAAATGGAAATTATTCCATAAGAAACAATAGTTTTCTAATATCTTTGAGCAGGTGGTGAAAAGTTCTCAGCCAATCCATTTGCTAAAATCTAACCAAATGATTTTAGTAGGAAAAGGCTTCTTGATAAGCTAAAGACTTTTCTGCGCATTCTCGTAGATCGTATTAGCAGTGACAAGCAGAAAGGCAAGAAATGTCAAAGAGCCTTTATTATTCTATTGGTTGCACTCAATTAAAGGCCTAATGATGAGACAGACAAAATCTGACAAAGTTAGATGCAATTATTATGAGATTGATTTAGATTTTGACAATGTTCACTCTTCTTTTTCAGTTTTGAAAAGTGAAAATGTAGAGCTTAAGCACCTTTAAAATATTCTATTTTCTGATGATTAAACAGAATAAAATCATTCAGGCACTTTTAACACCTTGTGCCAATGTCATTTTCCATTTTATTAACTGATATTTATTTTATGTCTGTAATTTAATCTAAACTGTCTAAAACATTGATTACTGAAATGTTAATAGAGATGAAAGATAAATAAATACTGACAAATAATATGTTAAAATGCATTTTGTAACTAATGCTACAAATTGCTGGTATATTTTTAAACCAGTGAGCTGTTGTATTTTATGAGTCACAGTTGTTCACATTAGTTGCTATTCAAGAAAGCTTTTTCAACAAAGTATTCTTAAATTGAGTCTACTTGCTCAAGAACAAACATAATTACCTGATGAGATATAATAATTTGAGCATTTAGAAATTGTTCACACTGTTTTCTGGAAAATATAAACAATAAATTATTCTATGAAACATGCTTTACAAAAATTAAAATATTACCCATTCAATTATATATATATATATATATATATATTAGGTATGTTAACTTTTAAATTTTTAGTTAAGTTTTCTTATCTACAAAGGAATGTCTATTTGAATAATCAAGTGAGCATAATCCAAACATATTTTAAGATTAGAGAAAATTATGGATGTCTTTTATTTTGGAAGTATTTTTCTTGGTGTTTGCTATTGGGCTAGAATAGGTCATTATGAAAATGAGAGAGGACTGTGGACACTGATATTTTTTTAACCTTGCATAAATAATTTTTGATTGTTATGATTCTGAATTTTATCATTTTCATTAGTTCTTGATAGTGGGATCACATACAGGGGAGTCTGCCAGAATGTCTTGGTTGGACCTGTGCATCTGCAAGTTGTTAAATATATTTAAAATACCAGTTCTTAGGATAAAGAAACTTTATTTCGCTTAGGGCTCCTTTTTTATGGAAAGGTCCTCTAATATCTGAAATCATTTTTGTTATTTTATGTTTATTGGTTATAAGTATTTGCCATATAGTAGTGGGATGTCATGACCCCATGAGATGTTTTCAATGATGTACACATAGAGCCTTCTGTTCTAGTAGGAGAGAGTTGTGGTAATGTGACCAGTATACAAATTGTATGTCTGCATGGTTTTCTCTCTTGCTCTCTGTATATGAGGATACTGTGATGAAGTAAGCTTTATATAAGCAAATATATATATATATATATATATATATATATATATATATGAAAAAGTTTACTTGTCATGTGTTTCATCCATTAGGACTTCATCCGACTTGGTTTGTTGAGATTGTTGTGACTGCACATGCACATAATTTTTTTGAATAATTTTTTTGCAATCTATCCAAATTCATCTATATTCTTTTTCTTTTCATCATCTTTGCTATTTATTACATATCCCACATTGGGATAACAGAAAATCTTCCAAGAATGGTAAAACATTGTAAGAACCTGGACATAAATTTACTGTGTCCAGGTTCTTATAACATTTCACCTTTCTTGGCAGATTTTCTATTATCCCAATGTGGGATACTTAATAAAAAAAATGATGGAAAGAAAAAGAAAAGAATATAGATGAATTTGGCTAGATTGCAAAAAAATTATTTAAAAAATTTTAAAACTACCAGTTTCTTTTGTTCATGTGCATGTGTAGTTGCAACAAACCCAGTCTGATGAAGTCCTAATTGATGAAACACATCACAAGTAAACTTTTTCCATTTTGCCTTACAATTTCCCCAATACTGTTCTTGATATATATAAAAATATATACTGTTATCTCATATATATATATATATATATATATATATATATATATATTTATTATAATTTTATAATATTATAATTTTATCATATAGACAAAACCATTTTACTCACTACAAAGATGCAACTTCGTTTCAGTGCATTTCAAATGCACTTTGACGGGTGAGAATCAAAAATGATTATGAACAATCCTGCTTGTAGGCAAGCCATATGTGAAATGTCACTTCCTTTTTCCATTTGTTTGAGAAGGAAAAATTTTAGAGGAAATCATGACTTCTAAATTTTAATCCACAAAAGACTTTCATTGATTACAGAATTAGTAGTGATAACTCCAACATAAATATATGCAATTTAGATCTAGATTATTTTTATAGTAAACCAAAAATAATGTTCCCAATTACTACCAGAACTATCACAAGAATTTTACCTACTTCAACGTATCACTATCCCCTATCTCCACCTTTACCTCTCACTCTTAGGATACTTGTGTGATGATGTGCCTAAACTTTTGACAGGTGATTATCGACAAGAAAAATCATTAAACAACCAGTCCATTCTTCACCAAATTGCTATCAACAAGCACTATTGTTTCACTCTGTCACCATTTTTTATTTTATTTATTTATTTTTTTTTATATATATTTTTCTTCTTGAACAAATGGAAAAAGGAAGTGATGTTTCACATACGGCTTGCCTACAAGCAGGATTGTTCATAATCATTTTCAATTCTCACTCATTGAAGTGCAGTTGAAATGCACTGAAATGAAGTTGCATCTTCTTTGTAGTGAGTAAAATGGTTTTGTCTATATGATAAAATTATAATAAATAAATAATTATCGCTCTACTATCGGTATCGAGCCTTCTTTTGGATTAATGCTGTGAACGTTGGAATTTATATATTACTTTCGTTCTCATCACATTGGATATATATATATATATATATATATATATATATATATATATATATGCACACAGACATATGCTTGAAGACTGAGAGATTTTAGGAGATACCCAAAGAAAATACCTGCATAAAAACATATGAAATCTAAAAATGCAATCATTTTACTTTGTAAAGCAAATGTCATTTCGAAATCATTAAGATGTCTCTTGACAATTTCAATCATAAAATAAAAAGGAGTAAAATGAAAACCAGTTAGCAAAAGAATGGTAAGCAGGTGGTAGAATGAAAATTTTCAAATCGTATCAATGATGATCAAACAATGCAAATTCAGATACGTTCTTTCCTTTCTAGTCATAAAATCAAGATAAAATGAAAAAGCAATTTCATATTTGCAATCTTCTTGCCTTCTCTTTTTCAATTAACTCTATTTTACTTATTTTTTTTGAAGCAACAATTAATCAAGACAGAAGAAGATGACACATATTTTAAGAAAATATTCAAATAAGATTTTTGTACCTGCTGGGAAATAGAACAAAAAATCATTTTTTATATAAATATTCCTAAATTTTTCTTCTTTTTTTAATAACAACACTTGTATGATCATATTTGTCATCAATATCAAAATGCTCAATGGTATTTTGCTAACAAATGTCATAAAGTATTTTCTGTATCCTACAAATTATTTCTTCTAATATCCTCATCTTCCAAACCGACATCATAAACTGGAACATATTTTGTAGATCCTCCAGAATGATAATAATATATTTATCCTACCAAAAAATAAAATCAACTAACATAATAAGACACAAAGAAATTAGTATGGTTAATCAAAGGTTGTTAAAACTTTGTTCATTAGAGTGACAATAATGATGAAATCAAAATTCAACTTAATAAATAACTTCATCAACAAGAAAATCTAAAAAAAACTTGTCCAATTAAATTGATAGTCATTTCTAATGAGATTTATTTTCAATTATTTAAATGATGAATAACCACACTATTCAATAGAATACTTTCAAACATTTAAAAAGCCAAAATATTTTTATATGAGGCTTGTGCAAATGTTCCCAATGCTCTCTTTTTTTAAATGTAGAGATTGAATACACAATCTTGAGTGTTCTGTACACAATATTTCATTTATCCTTTGTTGAGGCAAGTAAAAAAGGAGAGAAATTATAGCAAGCATAAAAATTTATATTATAAAAAAGAAATGTAAAATTTTATAAAAATAATTAAAAGGTAAATAAAAAAGTACAATAGACTAGGTTTGTTTATTACACTTTCTTTTGAGGGGAGTGTTTTAATAAAAATTTATTAAAAAAAGAAAGTTACTAACATGTATTCTTTAAATAAAAAACTACTATAATGAAGCCAGATGATAAATAAAAATGGACAGAATAAAATTTAATGAATAAAACTTTGTATATATGAGACTCAAATTGATGTTGTAAATGAGCCACCCAAATGAATCCTGATGGTTATTTGTGTGGCACACAAAGGAAATGCTTGGGCATACTTATTTTGTAAATGTTGTATTCTGTGCTATTATTATAGTTTATGTCATTTAAGAAATGTAAATTTTTCACTGGAGTAAGAATCTTATGTTTTTTATTTGCATCATTCATAATACTTGGTATAAAAGATTTGATGTTCTCTCTTCTCCTTTTCTCCTCAAAAATCCTTTTAAACAAGATACATGTGATTGTATGTAGTTCCTTTTTAAGCTAGAATCCAAGATGTTGACTGAAGTCAATGTGAATAGTTTTGTTAGAAACAGGATGAATTGTTTGCAAAGTTCAAGAAAGGTGAATTCCACTGGAAGCAGAAAGCACATAGCAGTAGACCATAGGAATTTGGAAATGATTACTTGCAAGCTCTTTTGGATGATGATGAATTAATTCAGTCAACATTGGAATTGGCTAAAAACTTGGGATTAATCACTCAACAGTTGTAAAATATTTGTAAATTATGAGGAAGATTCAAATAGCATGAAAATGGGTTCAATAAGAATTGTCAGTGTGAAGCATTGGGCAGTGTCTCACTACCTGCATTTTATTTCTTGTCAGACATGAAGAAGACATTTTTTGTCAGAATTTCATTGAAGATGAAAAGTAGGTTCATTACAATAATCTGAAACATAAAAAAATCAGGTGTGTGGAGTTGCTGACAGGATAGTCTGCAGTTTCAATATAAAATCCTAATCATTTTGAAAAAAATTGCTCTGAATTTTGTGCAATATGAAAGGCACACTGTATTAAATAACCTGGTGAAACTGTTACTGTAGATCATTACAGTTGTTATGTTGAATGTCTGAGTGCTTAATTGAAGAAAAAAGATCATTTATAAGATAGAGAAATTGGAAAGTCATATTGCTGCTGGTTCACACATTGCTTCAATAACCTCAAAATCATAATGGAATTGGGATTGGATATTCACCAGACCTTTTGCTATTAAATTAATATTTGTTTTGATCCATACAGTATTCTTTATTGGGTTCAACAATAAGGACGTCTTTGATTTTGAAAATTCTACTGACAACTTTATTTTTTATTAAAGTTAGATTTTATAAAGATTGGATTAAAAAACTTCTGTAATGTTGACATAAAGTCATAGAAGGTCAAAGCACATATTTTCATTTATTTTAATAATTCTGGAAACTTTTGGACACTCCTAATATATTGAACCAATTTTCTCTTTGATTCTTCCAATGATATTTTTTAGAAATTTTTTTCTACAATAAACAAATTTCATGTGACAAAATGAAGGCAACAATAATAAAGTAATTGCAGATAATGAATGATAGACAATGTCAGGTTGAGAGTTAAAATGACAAGAGACATAATCAATATCATGTCATTTAATTATTACGTTATTTACTATCTCTAAACCAGTTGCCATTAATTTCACTGTTTAAACTAACATGGATGTCTATCCAAACCTGTGTACCCACTAAAATAATGTTTATAGTAATAAAAAATAATGTTGGATTAAAAAATTCATTAACAGCTTAAAATTTATTTACTTCTAAAAACCAAAAACCTCTGATATAACCTGAGCAATTATATGACTAAAAATCAAAATTTTTATATTCATGTAAGCATTGCTAATGTAAGAATTGACAATGAATATAACAGCTTTTTTTTTTGCTGAAGAAGTGAAATTGTTATGAGAGGTTGATTTGCCTGTTTGCTCAGCTACTCTCTTCTTCAACTCCCATCACATGATTTTGCTGATTATTGCTGTGCAACTGATCTTCAGTAGCCAACTGTATTTGATGTTCAGGTTGAAAGTAATTACAGATAACAAACTTTTGGACCAGCAACATTACAAGAAATTGGAGTTGATTTTGTTCATGTTTTAACATATATTTGTTGTTTTCATTCCATTTGCAAGTGACATGATCTTTAATAGGAAAGTTATAAAATAAAATCAAGAATGATAAACAAAATAAAAAGAAATATTTCAAACCAATAAAAAGCAAATAAAAAAGTAATCCAAAATGGCTCCAGAAATCTTTAAGGAGAAATAATAAATAAGCTATAAATTTCAAAGACAGAAAAACAGAATGATAAATGCCATCCCTCAGAAATTTCTGGGTGGTGCATCTATCATTCTGTCTTTGAAATTCATGGAATATTTCTCATCAAATATTTTTGGAGTATTTTTTTTTTTGCTTTCTGTTATATAAATATATATATATATATGTGTGTGTGTGTGTGTGTGTGTGTGGGTGGGTGTGTATAGTGAATGATAGGCAGCAGAGAGCTGATAATTATTCTACACACCCAGATCAATTTTTCAGATATGCAATTATGATTAAAACTTTTTTAAAACATTTTATCTTAATTTTGCTTATAAGTTTGAATGTTGTTAAAGAGCAAATATAAAAATAATTTGGAATTACGATGTAACACTTCCCACTGAATCGTCTTTGAGATTATGAAGTGTTAGTTTTGAATTTGGCTTTATCATAGTGCACTCTGTATTGTGATTTAGTGTTAATCTATCAATTATTGAAATGCATATGTAGGTACATATTAGTTACTGAATACATTCAGAATTCTGGTGCCTTGACAATTTATCTGGAATTTGGGATTACTTTTATCACAAAGACTTCCATGACAAGTGAACTTTTGATATTGTTGGTATTGTAAAAGCTACAAGTAATTGACAGAATTTGGTAAATTGATATGTCAATGACACCAGTTTGATATTCCTTAATCTGGGCATGGGTTGTTTTTGACCAGATAAGGGGTACCTCTGCAGACAAAAAAGTAGTGGTGTGGTTGATTATACATACATACACACACACACACACACACACACACACACATATATATATGTAAAATGTGTATGTATATAAATATATATATATTAAAAAGAAGAGAGAAACCACAAACGTTTTTGGTTGTAATGTGGATTTTTAAAAAAATATTATGCTTTATTTTCCATAATTTTGCTACACGTGTTTCCAGTCTTGCAACCTCCATCAGGCAAAGTGTGTAGATTTCCACATATTATTAAAAATAATTAATTTTTTCCTTTATGTTTTTCGATGTTAAATATTCTCGATATGAGACATTCTCTTTTTTGTGTGTTAGTGACCCAAATGTCTTTCTTGAACTGGCAGTGAAAAGTTCTGCATGAAGGGTTATAAAACAATGAAGAATGGTCTGAGAAATGGTGAAGGAGTTATCGGCATTCTTATCTTTTAATGACCACTGTGTGTTCTTAGATCTATTTCCATTTTCTTGTTTTTTTGTCGGCATGCATGTATATTCCCTCTCCATACATACACACTGTCTTATTACGAGGAATACTACACAGCATAGGAAATGTTTGTGCATGTGTATGTGTACAGATGTGTTTACTAATTCCTTGTAATAAGACAGTGTGTATGTATGGAGAGGGAATATACATATATACACGCATGCTGACAAAAAAACAAGAAGATGGAAAACATACATACACACATGTTCACTCATTGACATGCACAGACATACATACACGGACACTCACTCACTAAAGCTCACACAAACATAAACATATTGGAACAGTGTGGGACTGGGCATATATGTGCATCCATGTGTCATTGCATACATATGTATGCATTTTGTCACTGTATTCAATGTTGGATTGTGTAGTGAATATTTTTTTCAGTTGCAGTGTCAACGCGCAGATCATTCGTCTATTTTGTTCGCTGAATAATGTTTGCTCGCACTCACGTATATATGTGGTCTGTGTCACACTATGGTAGGTAAAATTGCTATTATTTTTAATTTTTTAATGCTGTTTTGTTATTTTAAAGTTGGTTATTTGCTTGTTTTTGGCAATTTTGCATATGTAAATGGTAGAAACTCCAGTTTGTAATACTTATTAGTATTTATGCGGTGGTATTAATTTTGCTGGGGGAGGGAGAAGTAAGTATAATTGTGGACTGATATGGTAATGGTAATTGTGGTGCAGTAGTAATTGTGGACTAATGTGGCAATGGTAATTGTGATGCAGTAGTAATGGTGGGTGGAGCGGGCGATGATAATAACAATTGTAGCAGCAAATACTTATTGTAAAGTGGTAGAAGTGATTGTAGTAATGGTGGTGGAAT